>WBNM01015585.1:0-25173 GCA_013399055.1 Ramphastos sulfuratus | reverse complement strand
GCAGTGACCCAACATCACCAGCATTGACCCAACAATGACTCAGCATCACCAGCAATGACCCAGCAATGACCCAACATCACCAGATACTCATTCACAGAGGTTTTTGACTTATTTAGTTAAATCCATTTTGTCTAAAAATGCTTCAAGCAGGTCTAGTTTGATATAATCATGGTAACAAAAGGAGTCTTACCACAAGAATGGGGAATTTGGTGGTTTTTCAAGTTAGGGAGAAAGCTGTTGGGGAATTCCAAGCAACATACTTAGCACAACATCCCAATTTAAAGTCTTTCCTCTAACTGAAAACTAACTGAGCTGATATTTTGAAGACTATCACTTTTGCTAAGACATCAGAGCCACACCAGAAAGACAAGGACAACTGAATTTGCCCAGAAGCAGACAAATTATCTGTGGAAATAGTGTCTGAGATATTTTCTCATGCTTTTATTTTTTTCCCTCTATGGTTTAAGTTTAACTGGGATGTAATTACTGGATACAGTTGTTTATTTCTAATTAGCATGGGGGAAAAAAAATCGTGACTCTGAGTCTTTTCCTATGCCACAAAAATCAGGAGAGATTTAATTAGGCTGCTATATTTATTTTTGTTTGATGAATCAGTGATTTCTGTAAATGCAACACAAACTATAGAAATGTAATCATGCAGGAGGGATACAAAGAAGTGTTGTTACTGATTAAATGATTACTGCAACATCTTCCAGACTCAGCGCCAGGGAAAATTATGGCAGCAATTAAAGGGGAAAAAAAAAAAAAAAGAAAAGAAAAAAATTACTTGATTGCAGTAAAGGGAGGTAGGGAGGAAAAGAAAAAAAAAATCTTAAAGCAAGAGCTGGAAAAAAGTAAAGCAATTCCAGAGGTAATTTTACCCCAGTTTAGGATTATGTCAGAAAAATCTTTGTATTGTCTGATTTTGTCAATGCAATCTTCAACTCACTACAGGATTCTCTTCTTCAGAGTAAACAGCCTCAGGGCTCTCAGCCTTTCCTCCTCACAGATTTGCTCCAGGCCCTTCAGCATCTTTATGGTCCTCAGTTGGACTCTCCCTGGTAGTTCCCTTTCTCTCTTGAACTGGGGAGCCTCAAACTGGACACAATACTCCAAGTGTGGCCTCACCAGTGCAGAAGCAATCAAAGCACTCACACTGAGAGCTCTGCATGGAGAGACAGGGTCTGGCAGCTGTAGGTGGAAAGTCAGTGCAGCATATTCATAACTGCATAACATCTTTGTCAGTGACATGGACAGAAGAATCTGTGCACCCTCAGCAAGTTTGCAGATGACACCAAGCTGTGTGGCACAGTCAACTTGCTAGAGGGCAGAGATCCATCCAGAGGGACCTGGACAGGCTGCANGTGCCCTGTACTAGTGGGAGGTGTCCCTGCCTATGGCAGGGGATTGGAACTAGATGATCTTTGAGGTCCCTTCCAACCTTACTATTCTATGATTCTATATTCTACTGCCACTGAAGAACACAGGCTCCCAGGCAGGCTTGTGCAAACGTGCTTGAGGGGCATAACAATTCAGAAGATAAAATTTAATACACATATATTTAAAGCTATATTCTATATGCACATACTTCCAGTGTATATATAGACATAAAATCACAGAATTAATTGGGCTGAAAAGCCCTCTCAGATCACCCAGTCCAGCCATTCTCTAACTCTTCCAAGGCTGGGGCTAAACCATGTCCCCCAGCACCAAATCTCTACTTTGAAACACCTCCAGGGCTGGGGATTCAGCCACCTCACTGGGCAGCCTGTGCCAGTGGTTGAGAACCCTTTCAGTCAACAAGTTTCTCCTACTATCCAGTCTAAACACACATATATTTATGTATCCAAATACATGGGGTTATCTCTACACACATACACATGCAAGTCTGGAAACAAGCTCACCAAAACACAGTGCCACATTTCTGAGGCCAAACTCCAGCCCAGTCAATTGATTTAGCAAGGACTGGAGTGGTTAGAGCACGTGGCAATGCCATAGACATATTAAAGGGCATATATGGTAACACCCTGGGTTTTTTCCTTCTATACTAAGATGGAATGTAGACTGGCTTTTTTTCTAAGTAATCATTTATTTATGAAAGAGCTTAAGTCTAATGCAGAGCTACTTAAGAAACCCAAATCTCTCATCTAGATTTCCAAATGAGTAGCAAGTATTAGAGTATCAGTCTTCAAACATAGCCGTAACTGGCAAAAGAGATGGGAGCTGACACCTCCCAGCATCTGCAGCTCTCCTTTCTTCTCTCTGAACAAGGAATCTGTGCCACAGGAAGCCTCTGCAGAGATGAGCTCCATAGCATTTATTAATTAATTGTAACTGTTGCCACATAAGGCAAATTGGCTTTAACCTTGCCCAGTGATCCAGATGAGGAGTTGACAGATGTGTCTAAGGTCATTTGGTGAGGCAATGGGAAGGGAGAGGGAAGTCCTCATGCTTTCTGCTCCAAGTTCAGACAGTCTCTGCAGTACCTTGATGTGTTTTAGATGTCAGTGCAAGTTCAATGTCTGTAATGTCTGGGCTGAGCTATCACATCAGCAACAGCAACCTTGTAGAGACAGGGTATGAAAGCTCAGGTAGTCCACACTCCCATCCACACACATTTCTGTCTTCTCAAGGACAAACCTAAAGGCACCATACCCCAACCAATGTCACTAGATACCACAAACTTCAACTCTTGTGAAATTTCTTATCTCTTCCCTTGCTCTTTACAGGAGCCAATTTCTATTTCTTCTGAATCACCTTCCTGCATGCTTCCATAGCTGCTGTGGAGCAGCCTTAGAGCTGTACTCCCTGCTTGACATACTTTGTAATGAAGTTGGCTTTTGGCAAGACAACAATTTGGTGGTGTTGCCTGCCCTGCCAGCATGTCTCACAGATTGCCAGGAATCACAAATTGTTCATGTTGGAGCAGACCTCTAAGATCATAAAGTCCAACTGTAACCCAACTACTGTGACCACTGTATCCTGAAGCACCACATCTACAGCTTCTTGAGCACTTCCAGGGATGGTGACTCCAGTACCTCCCTGGGCAGCCTGTTCCAATGCCTGACCACTACTGCAGGAAAGAAAACTTTCAAAATCTCCAACCTAAACCTCCCCTGGTGCAGCTTGAGGCCATTTCCTTTCATCTTATTGCTAGTTACTTGGGAGAAGGGACCAACACTGGCCTCACTCCAACCTCCTTTCAGGGACTTGTAGGGAACAATGAGGTCTCCCCTCAGCCTTCTACACCCTTCACATCACACAGCTGAGCCCTCAGGCACAGTCTGGGGCTAAGAACTAGCAGTGAGACCTCTTTCTATAGAAGCATAAGAAATTCCAGGAGGAAGAGTTGGCTGAAGATTAAGTTCCCAGGGAGAATTTCAGAGCTGAAGCAAAAGTTCAGCATTCATTGACCAAGGCCAAGCCAATCAGCACCTCTGAGATGCTGGTGTGTGTGCTGGTTTGAGGCTAATTGGAATATTTTAGTGGAGAAAATTATATTATAGGCTGTGAAAGGAAAACAATGTCACAGTAGTCATTCTCCTTTGGTCCTTTGGGATGGCAGGCTGAGTCCTTAGAGATCAATGGTGGGGCAGAATCCCATCTGCAGCCTGCAGAGAACCTCATGCTGGAGCAGGGGATTGCTCCTTGACTCTGAGGGAAGTACAAGGTGGAGCACTCCATCACTTCAAGAACTGCAGACCTCCCAAGGTCCATCTGAATGCCATCCCCTCCAGTGTGCCAAACACACCACACAGCTTGGTGTCACCAGCAAACTTGCTGAGGTTGCCTCAATCCCATTGCCCACGTTGCCGACAAAGGTGTGAAACAACACCGGTGCCAGTACCAGTCCCTGAGGGGACCACTACCTGCCAGTGCTCACTTAGACACCAAGCCATTGCCCATCACACCAGCCAATTCCTTATCCAATCCATGTCTTTCCAACCTGGAGACCAGGGTGATGTGAGGGAGGGTGTCAAAAGCTTTGCAGAGGTTGATGCAAAGGATAGGTTCACCCTATCTGCTGTTGCAAACACGTTTTGCTGGGGCAGTCTGCTCACCTCAGTCACTCTGGCACCTTGGAAAGGTGATGCATCCCTTGGTGCAGGACATCTGTGTTTGGACAGCTCCAGTCACTTTCCGGAGTGAATTGCCTGTTTTGTAATGATTTGTGTTTAAGGGGCTCCTGGAATAAAAAGTGTGAATGACCAAAATGAAATTCACATAGTAATAGAGCAATGGAACAGGTCAGGCTGGAAGGGGCATATGGTGCCCTGCACAAACAATGTTTAACTAGGGCAGGCTGCTCAGGGCTGTGTCCAGTCAAATCTCAGACACCTCCAAGGATGGAGATTCTACAAACTGCCATAGCAACCAGTCTCAGGGTTGAAGACCTCTCATGGTCAAACCACTTTTTCCCTATATCTAGTTGTCACTTTCCCATGTTCCAGCTTGTGCCCATTGCTTCTGTGCTAATTGGAGTATTTTAATGAGAGAAATTAGATGATAGGCTGTGCAAAGCAAACACTGGTGATGTCTACTTCACTCACAGGCTTGCTGAGATGTATAAAAGCAAGGACACAAACACAGATAAGACAGTCAGTCTGTCAGAGTTTGTTGGTGTCTGTGTTTTATCCCTGGACTTTTGCTGTTCTGCTTGGATCTGTGTAACCCAACTAATCATTCTGCTTCTAACCCCCCTTGGTGATCCTTCCAGCTCACCTTGCACGTAAGGCAGACTCTGGGATAAGGTAGAGGGGTGGAAAGAAGGTGGAAGGGTGGTTGGGAGCACCTCATGGGGACTCTGGTTTCTGGGAGGGGGATTGTGTTTCTGTATTACCTTTAACTTGTATATTTCTGTATTTAGCTGTAAATATTTGTAATATATTGTAAATATCTGTATATTGTATATTGTGCTAAGCTGTGAACATAAAGCTTCATTCCTTAACTTCCAACTGGCTGAGCCTACTCTGGGTGAATTCATTGTGTGGGGAGGCAGGTAACTCTCAAACCATCAAAGCTTCCCATCCTATCACTGTGTCTTTTTGGTAAAAGACTGGTTCCATCCTCTCAGGTAGCTGCAGATAGAAATGAGCTTGAGCCTTCTCTTGCTCAGGCAAAACAAACCTTGTCTCCTCAGCCCGTCCTCATCGTGTGTTCCAGCTCCTGGACCACCTTGGTCACCCTCCACTTGACTCACGTTAGTCTGCCAATACCTTTCTTGAAAAGGGAGCCCACAGCAAGACACTTCAGGTGCACTCTCACCAGTGCCTAGCAGGGCAAGGATCGTGCCTCTGGACCTGCTGACCACATTGCTATGAATGTTGCTCAGGATGTAGCTGGTCTACTTGATGCTGAATAACATTCAACTCCATGTCTACCAGGACCCTGATGGTTTTCTTTTAGAAGATGCTTTCTCAGCCAGCTGCCCTGCCAGCAGCCTCTGGTGTCAGGAGGTTACTACTGCCTGGCACAGGACTTTGCACTGACTGGTGCTGACCTTTGTGAGGTTCCTGCTAACATTTCTTTCCAGCTTGATTGGTCCATCCTGACAGCAGCCCTGCCCTCCAGTGTATTGACCACTTGTCCCAGTCTGTCCCATGCCCTTGCTGAGCATGCCTTGTCCCATCAGCCAGGCCACTGGTGCAGACACTGGACAGGACCAGCTTCTGCACAGGATACAATCTGCTGCTGAGCACCAGAACCACTCTGCACCACTTACCACAGTGATTACTGTGCTTGTCAGTCCCACCAGGTTTCTATCTACATTCATTTCTCCGGATTGTATCTCACAGGTTTGGTGATAAGGAGACTTTAGAAGAGTGTGTAGAAGGCCTTGTTAAAGCCAAAGTACACACTAGCCACTGTGCCACTCTTTGTCTGCAGCATCAGCACTCACCTCACCACAGAGAGTCGGGCTGGCATGATTCATACATGATGAATCTATCTTGGCTGCTCCCAATCACTTTTTGTCCTCCAACTGTCTGAAAATGCCTTCCAAGAGGATTTCTTCCATCACTGATCCAGTCACTGAGTAGAGTCAGACCAACTCACAGTCCCCTGGACATTCCTTCTTGATGTTTTCAACAGTGGATCTGATGTTTGGGTTTTTGATTTTTTTTCAGTCAGTGAGAAGCTCCTCCAAACTCCATGGCCTTTTACAGAGGTTAAACAGCAGCCTTGCAATGACATCAGCCATCAGCTGACACAGCTCCATCAGCACCATCAGATGCATCCCATCTGTTCACACAGATTTGAGTATGCCTAATTGGCTAATCTTGTCTTGGGATAATGGAGTTGGTATTTCAGCCTCTTTTCTCTCTTGAAAGAGCTGAAAGATAAAGTAGAGAATCAAGCATCATTAGCAAAGCAGGCAGCACTCACTTAGATACCATGCTAATTAGACATTTTCCTTCTCTTTGCCCAGTTAGGCCCAAAGGCCACTGAAACACATCAGACAACACTTCTCTCTGCAGCCTGTGTTATTTTGAGGCTGTTGAAAACAGGCACAAAGCAGTTCTTCAGCCTTCAGTGTGCTTGTTCTGTGACACTCCAGGGCCATGAGGAGATCTGTCAGTGGATGTGTACAACTCAAATGAGACAAAGCCTTGCTAAAAAGAGTGGAAGGATTTAGGATACTCACTCAGCTTAGAAACCCCAGTGACCTCCAACCATCACATGCTCAGATAAATCAGAAATGCTCCTGGGGGGAATTACTGAATAAACAACAAAACTGAGATGGCAAAGCTTGTGCTTGGAAGAGTGACTACATTAAAAGAAGAAAGAGTTTGGGATAAATCCTTATGTGCATAGTCAGTGAACCACAATTATGGGCACAATTCCAGACTGAGCAAGAAGTGGCTGGAGAGCAGCCTGGAGGAGAAAGACTTGTGGGTGTCAGTTGGTGACAAATTGCCCAAGAGCCACCACTGGTGGCTGGCAGCCCAGAGGCAGCTGTGTGCTGGCTGCAGCCAGAGCAGGGAGAGCAGCAGCAGCACAGGGAGGGGATTCTGCCCCTCTGCTCTGCTCTGCTCAGACCTCACCTGCAGCACTGCCTCCAGCTCCAGGGCTCCCAGAATAAGAAGGACCTGGAGCTGCTGGAGATGGTTCAGAGGAGACCATAAGGATGATCAGAGGGCTGGAGAACCTCCCCTATGGGGACAGGCTGGGAGAGCTGGGGCTGTTCAGCCTGGAGAAGAAAAGGCTCCAGGGAGAACTTAGAGCAGTCTTCCAGTGCCTGAAGGGCCTCTGGGAGAGCTGGGGAGGGACTTTTGAAAAGGGTTGAAAGAGATAGGAAAAGGGCCAATGGATTTGAGCTTGAGGAGGGCAAATTTAGTCTGGAGATGAGGAAGAAATTCTTGCCAGTGAGGGTGGGGAAACACTGGAACAGGTTGCCCAGGGAGGCTGTGGCTGCTCCCTCCCTGGAGGTGTTCAAGGCCAGGCTGGATGAGGTCTTGAGCAAGTTGTTCTAGTGGGAGGTGTCCCTGCCCATGGCAGGGGGTTGGAACTGGATGATCTTGAAGATCCCTTCCAACCCAGGCCATTCTATGAATTTTTTAAGGACAGTATCTTTTCCACGCCTTCATTTCCCTGTTAATAGCATTACTTATTCTCAGAACTTTAGTTCTTCTCTAATTTGCACTTTAAAATAGCTAGGTGCTCTCTCTTAACCAATGGTCATTAGGTATTGTTCATATTCTGCTTTTGGAAGGCTTAGGTATTGTTCATATTCTACTCAGGGAAGAGTACCAGGAGGCTGGAGCCAGGCCCTGCTGGGTGATGTCTGATGAAAGGACAAGGGTGGAAGCTGAGGCATAGGAAGTTTCATGGAAACGTGAGGAGGAATTTTTTCACTGTGAGGGTGACAGAACCCTGGAACAGGCTGCCCAGGGGGGTTGTGGAGTCTCCCTCTCTGCAGATATTGAAGACCTGCCTGGATGTGATGTGCCTGCCTGTGTGATCTAGTACAGGTGATCCTGCTCTGCAGGGGAGTTGGACTGGATGAGCTTTTGAGGTCCCTTCCAGCCCCTGACATTCTGTGATTCTGTGATTCAGGGAACACTTGGGGTATAGAAATGACCAAAAAAAAAAAAAATCAATTACTCCTCAGTTTCCTATCACTTCTGTCCATCAGAACATTTCAGCATTCAGCTTAAAGACTCAGCTTTGAACTCTTCCTTCCAGAGACAGAACAGCTCAGTGAAGGAGGATGACATCAGCTACAAGAAGAGAATGATACAAAAGGAACAAAGCAGAGGAGAAGAACACAAGGTTAAGATCTCAGGTCAGACTGCTGAGAAAACAGCACAGGGAGCAACAGGATGTAATTAGAATGAGCACTAATGAAGCCACTCCCTCTGAGCCAAGGTCTACAATAGGCTCTTCGGGAACTGGACAGATTTGGGTTTCTTTGTTTCTTGCTGTTTTTCATTTCATTCCAGCATCAGCAGCCAAGTGAAATCACATGTTATACTTCCAATCTTTTACCAAAAAATTTAGTGCAATAGGGCTTTAGGGCTCTCTGCCACCCTGACAGGGCAAGACAACACAAAAACAGGAGAAGAAAAGAACCATGTTATCTCAGGACATTTGGAGCTCTGCTTCTGACAACAAAAGGGTTATAAGGAATGAAATACAGATTAATGCAAACATAGTACATGTGTATGTAAGATAGCTATTACTGTATACACTTATATTTTCATTTTTATATTATATATATAAAATATTTATATTATATACCACAGAATCACAGCATGGTAGGGGTTGGAAGGGACCTCCAGAGATCATCCAGTCCAGCCACCTTGCCAGAGCAGGGTCACCCAGGGCAGGGCACACATGAACACATCCAGGAGGGTTTGGAAAATCTCCACAGAAGGAGACTCCACAACCTCTCTGGGCAGCCTGCTCCAGGCTCCAGCACCCTCACACTGACAAAGTTTGCCCTTCTGTTCCCGTGGCACCTCCTCCGCTCCAGCTGGCACCCAATGCCCCTTGTGCTGCCCTTGGCCACCCCTGAGCAGAGCCTGGCTGCGTCCTGACACTGCCCTGCACATCTTTAGCACAGCAATGAGGGCAGCCCTCAGGCTCCTCTGCTTCCAGCTCCCAGCCCCAGTTCCCTCAGCCTGGCCTCACAGGAGATGCCTGCAGCAGCTTGGAAGCTCTGCAATGGACTCTTTCACACAGTTCCCTGAGGTCCTTCTGGAGCTGAGGGGCTCAGAACTAGACACAATATTCCAGATGTGGCCTCAGCAGGGCAGAATAAGATGGGCAGGAGAACCTATCTCGACCTACTAACCACAGCCCTTCTAACCCACCCCAGGACGCCCTTGGCCTTCTTGCCTGACTGGCTCATGGGCATGCTTCTGCCCACCAGGAACCCCAGGTCCTTTTCCTCAGAGCTGCTCTCCAACAGGTCAGTCCCCAGCCTGCAGTACTCCCTGGGGTTATTCTTTCCCAGATGTCAAAATTCTACCCTTGGCCTTATTGGATTTCATTAAATTCCTCCCTGCTCAGGTCTGTGCCCTCAGCCAGGTCATATAAACTAATACAGAACCATAGAATAGTAAGGTTGAAAGGGACCTCAAGGATCATCTAGTTCCAACCTCTTGCCATAGGCAGGGACACCTCCCACTAGTACAGCTCACTCAAGGCCTCGTCCAACCTGGCCTTCAACACCTCCAGGGAGGGAGCACCCACAACCTCCCTGGGCAACCTGTGCCAGTGTCTCACCACCCTCACTGCAAAGAACTTCCTCCTAACATCCAGTCTAAATCTCCCCTCTGCCAGTTTAAACCCGTTGCCCCTCATCCTGTCATTACAATATAATTTAAATTACAATTAATTAAATTACAATATAAATTACTTAAATATAATATAAAATGGATAAAATAGAAGAGTTCTCTTACTCAGTAAAGCTACAGCTTTATAAATACTTCTGTGTTTCACACACAGATAAACAATTTCAGAAACCAGATCCAAATTGTGAGTAAGGTGACCACTCACAACCATGTGATGCAGAGAAAGCAACACATAAACTATGTTTTCTATTCAATTTTCCATCTAATGGCTTAATATTTATTTCATTAAATCATTATTTAGCACTACAGAATCACAGTAAACGTCTTGTGGGAAGAGACCTCCAAGCTCCTCCAGTCCAACCCTCAGCCCAGCACTGCAGGGTCAGCACCAAAACATGTCCCTAAGCTCCAGCTCCACAGGCTGCTGGAACACCTCCAGGGATAAGGACTCCAGCACTGCCCTGGGCAGACCATTCCAATGGTTGAGAGCTCTCTCTGGGAAAAAATATTTCCTAGTATCTAGCTTGAAACTCTCTTGCTGCAGCTTGGAACCATTTCTTCTGCTCCCGCCTCTTGCCACCAAAGAGGAGAGGCTGCTCCTTCCTCACTGCAACCTCCCCGCAGGGAGCTGTAGAGGGCAATGAGCTCTGCCCTCAGCCTCCTCTTCTCCAGCCTGAACACCCCCAGATCCCTCTGCCCAGGTGCTCCAGGCCCTTCATGAGCCTTGTTGCCCTTCTGATTCTGATGAAGTACTGTGTTTAAAATATAGAAAAAAGCAAGACCAACCAAATGAAAACCCAGCTTGGCTTTGGTGAGCACAGACCCCATATTAAGCATTTTTATGCCAACATTCTGAGGCTCAGTGCCCAGTTTCTGGCAGGCAGAGCTGTGGTGCTTACTCTCCGCTATGCTCTGTAGAGAATCAGCTGCAAAGCCATTCCCACATCGCATAACTGGAAGCGATGAAGTCCATGGAGTCCTGTTTGCCCTTCCTTTCATTGCTCTTTTTTCAGAACCGTCACAGAAAATATTTTACTCTGTCTTTAATTTTCTAATGACACTTCCTAACTAGGTTTATGAATCTTTCATTCAAGCAATCCTTCATCTTTCTAACATGGCTGGGGCGGGGGTGGGGGGGAGCCAACGATCTTTANGCTAAAACTACTATAATTATATTAAAAAAATAGGTTACCAGACTTTGTAAAATATGTCAGAAGGACAGAACCAGATTGTGCAGGTTTAGGAGTTTCCTCCCCCCACCCCAACACAGGGCTAGGAAATTCAGCAGACTAACTCAGCAGGCTGGAAGTTAAGGAAGCTACATATTTACAGCTTGGCACAATTTACAAGCAAAATACATGCAATATATACAGATATTTACAATTATATACAGTAATATACAAGTTAAAAGTAATAAAGAGTTATAAAACCACTTCAGAACCAGCAGAGGCACCCATGAGGGCTTTTCAAACCAACTCCTCTCCTTCATTCTTCTTTCCACCCCACCTCCCTTATCTCAGGATCCCCCTTACGTTCAGTGTGAGCTGGGAAAGGTCAGCAAGAGGTGTTAGAAGCAGAATGATTAGTTCAAGTTCCATAGGTTCAGGCAGAGAAGCAGATGGCAGCCAGACAGAGGCTGACCTATCTTTGTCATTGTTTTCTTGGGTTTCTATCCTTAAGCAAAACCAGTGGGTAATGTAGACATCACTGTTATTTTCTTTTCACAGCCAATGACCTAATTTCTCTCATTAAAATATTGCAGTTAGCCTCAAACCATCACACAGGCCAAGAGCATCCTAGGCTGTAGTAGCAGGAGCACAGGCAGAGGGCTGAGGGAAGTGGTCACTCTCCTTTACTCAGCACTCGCGATCACATCTGTGCCTAGCGCCAGGTTCATCGGAGGGTCGCTGTCGGGCATCTAGAGCTCATGTCCTGTGAGGAGGCTTGGTGGGCCAGCAGAAGAGATTGCTTTGAAGGGACCTCACTGCAGCCTTCCAGGGAGGTTGTTAAGATGGAAGCTGGCTTTTTGCAGCTTTAGAATGGAGAATCTCCACGAGCAGAACCAAGCACTGGAAGAGGTTGTATTAGGCTGCACCACTGTTGTGACCTCGTAGCTGAGCCTGTTTTGAGCAGCAGTTTGGATTAGAGACCTTCTGAGGTCCCTTCAGGTTGAATTCTCCTATAACCCTATCATTTGATGACTCTATGCCATTCAATTATGTTAGAGAAATGGTCTTTGTGTGACTGTCAGACACACTAGCATAAAGAGGTCACAGCAGGTGCTGCAGCTCCTTCATGTGCTCAGGACAACAAACCCTCCAGAGCACCATGTGGTTCCCACCAAAGAGTGCAGCACAAGGAGGACTTGTACAGTGCAGCTTCCTGTCACAGTTACAAGGGTTCCCTGTACAGAAGCCTGATCTCAGGTACTGGCTGGTTGTAAATGCAAAACACAGCTCCTGGAGTGTCTATTTAAATGAAGTCCATATAATGAGATAGTAGCTCCTTGAGGTCCAGAAGCCTCCTGTGATTCCCACAGACAGAAGCACCACATGTCATGGAATTACATTTAGATGTCTGACCTTAAATGAAGGTGCTCCATGGGCTGCACCAAGGCCAAGGGCTCACAGCATCACTTAATGCCCTCTCCAGGTTATGAGGTTCCCAGAATAGTTCATATTAGCTGGACTCTCTCTGCATGAAGAAATTACTGTCCTGGAAACAGGTGGCAGACACAATAAACATGATTTGGGTTATAAGAGAACATCCAGATAGTCGATTTTCCTGATAGCTGCTTTTCTGCCAGGAGACCAAGCAGGAGAAGCAACAGAGATATGAGAATGGGGTAAAGCCTCCAGATTGGAAGAAGTGAATTGAGATTAGACATTAGGCTGAAATTCTTCCCCAGGAGGGTGGTGAGGCGGTGGAACAGGTTGCCCAGAGAAGTTGTGGAGGCTCCATGTCTGGGAGTGCTCAGAGATGTTGGATGTGGGCTTGAGCAATCTGCTCTAGTAAGAGGCGTCCCTGCCTACGGCAAGGGAGTTAGAACTGGATGATCTTTAAAGCCCCTTCCAACTCAACCCATTTTGTGATCCCATGAAATGGTTGTCTATGTCATTGGGTGGAAAGATTCACATCCTCAACAGAAGGAAGTCAGCCTGAGAGCCTGTACACCATGCTATAGCACTGAGAACAAAATGTTTGTCCAGTAAGCCTCAAGTTACTTTTGAGGGTTAGTTTATCTCAGACAGATTATGGCTGCACAGCAAAGAATACCAACATTTTTTTGTTTAGGTGAGGGTACCCTACAATTAGTATTTGTGTGCTATATGCAATCTGTGAGGCAGGCTGTTGAGAGACCTCTTCTGACTCATGGCAGATGCTCAACATTTGAGAATATGATGGTTGCAAATTGGATATTTTCAAAGCAGTCTCATGAAGAGCTTGGTATGCAGTGCAGCAGGCTGCCTTGTAACAACACCAGGAATATCAATCTGCCACTGTCATAAGGAGGCTGAGGGGAGACCTCATTGTTCTCTACTGCTCCTTCAGAGGAGGCTGCAGTGAGGTGGGGGTTGGGCTCTTCTCGCTAGTGTCAAGTGACAGGAGAGGCAATGGCCTGAAATTGTGCCAGGGGAGGGCTAGGTTGGAGAGAAGGAACACTTTCTTTGGTGCAAGAGTGGTCAGGGCTTGGAACAGGCTGCCCAGGGAGGTGGTGAAGTCCTCGCCTTTGGAGGTGCTTAAGAAGTGTGTGGCCATGGCACTTGGGGACATGGTTTAGAGGTGATGGTGGCGTTGGGTTGAAGGCTGGACTGGATGACAGCCCAAGCAGCTCCAGGATTCCGTGAAAGGAACACAACCTATACATTGACAGGAATTCTAGGAGATGATTTGAAACCTAACTGCTACAGGTTTATGTTTTTATTGCATGCTCTATGCAGCCCACAAGGGAGCAACTTGCTTCCCCTAGCTCAGCCAGCTGAAGCTGGAGGTACAGAGATGTGAAGGAAGGTGTTAAATAAGGAACAGCAGTGATACCTTTACTGACATTGCTACATATTTTAAGTTACTTAGCTAAACAAAGAGGGGAACTGAAAATGGAATCATTCAAGATGCACTGTAGAGAGAGAAATAGCCTGAGAAGACCTTTGTGAGGACATGAACTGCTCTGACATAACAAAGACCTGCCTGCCCCAGAGCAGCCACCTGCTCAACAGCACCACCTCAGACACTATTAACTTCGGGTTAATAATCTGGGTGCAGAATTTTGACAGCTGTCTCCTGAGCCCCATCTGGTGTCTGCCAACCTGTGAGAAAGCACCAAGTACAAAATAAATTCATCTCATGGCCTCGTGGGACATAAAAACCTGCAGCAGGCATTTGCCCAAAGGCTCAGAAGAATTTTAGGCTGGGGTATGGTTATGATTTTCACCCACCTAAGCTGGTGAAACATGGGGCACCAGTGTCTCAGGTCCTCACTCTGTTGGAATATGAAGGATCATAGGATCTTAGAATGGCTCAGGTTGGAGAGGACCTCAGAGCTCATCTACTCCAGCTCCTCTGCCATGGGGAGGGACACCTCTCAGCTAGACTCAGCTGCCCAAGGCCTCATCCAGCCTGGCCTTGAACACCCCTAGGGAGGAGGCAGCCACAGCCTCCCTGAGCAACCTATTCCAGTGTCTCCCCACTGTGGCACTGAAGAAGGATGATAGGAGCATGGATGTTCGTGTTAGATGGATTTTCCGCATGGAGAATTTCCTTCTTCAGTCCAGATCTGGCTTAGAAGATTCACTAACTGCACTTCAGTCAGACTTCCTGTAACCACCTCCAGCTTACAGGGCATACAGAAATCTCTACATACAGATAATCACATCAGGTACAGCTTTCCAATAAGAGCATGTTGAAAAGATATTCACTATAGCCTTAAGAACTAGAATACTAATTTTTTTTTTCCAGTGCATAGCTGTCAACAGCAATATCAGGGCACAGCTGTGCAGAAAATGATTCAGCCTCCATATGCTGCCACTGTGAATACTACACCGTAATTCATAAGTATGAGGAGTGAGAGTATCATTATTCAATGTCCCTGAAGAAAATAAGAGCCTGGGTTTGGGTTTTTTTTTTTCCAGTATTCACCCGTTTTGCAAAATGGTTTGATTTAATTTTAATGTATGCACTATTTTGTCTTAGGGAAAGGGGGGAAAAAAACCAACAACAATCAGCCTTGATGTGGTAAAATAATCAAGCACTGAATCAATATGCAATAAAGTGTCCTGATATCACCTTTGGTTCAGGTTAGTACAATTAGAATAATTTATCTGCTAAATACTTCTAGAGATGTGCAGCTGCTTTGTCTTCCTGTTGTTAGAGAATATATCACTACTGGATATTTTGATGAAAAAAATCCTAGGCTGGGGTTTGTCTGAACTGTGTGAAAGCAAATGTGGCCCCTGTCTTAATTAGCCTGGAAGATTAAAATCAAATGGGCCTGGGATGAAAACCAAAGCCCTAAACTACGCCGAATACATCATATGTACAACAGGGCATAGGGAAGTCAGAAGGTCATCATTTTGTTCTGAAAATTACATATTCTCATGCAAAATCTGATAGTCTTTATTGATGGACAATGTCATAAAGCCATCACTGTGTTTATAGACATTTAATTGAAGACAGCATAAAACGATAAACTAAGAAACATGCATGGTTGACTCCTCCAATTCAACCCATAAATCATACTGATGTTCAGACAAGTCGCCCAGACACAAATTCTGATGATAGATGAACCATTTAACTTTGATTTTTGAAAGCAATGAGCTTGCTAGCAATACCTCACACTGACTAATACCACATATGGTCATAGAAGAACTCATCAAAAATCCATTTCTCCCTTGTGTGGATGCTAAAATTATCTTCTAAATGAGCATTATTAAAAGTGTGCAGTGTGTAACATCCTTCTAATGTGCATAGCTGGATTCAAAGCCTGCCTGCTCCAGTAAGCAATGATTTTATTGCCTTGCCCATCTTAAATAAAGGCTCTTAAAATACCAATAGAAGGGATGAGACAATGTGTAATGTTAATTTACCTGAAAACATCAGAGAAAAACTAACAACAAAACAAAGCAAACAAAAAAAAATAAGGGATAGAAACTTTTTTTAAAAAATCCTTAGCATAACATAATTTGTCTGGATGGTAAAATCTACTGCAGAGCACAAAGCTGTGACAAAACCTGAAGCCAAGCATCCCTTGGGACTGCTGCACATCACACACTGGTGTTAGTGAGAAAACCCAAACCAGTAAATAACCAGCTCAAGAAACTGCCTCAGCCTAGGCCATGCTCATGTCTGTGATACCATTCAGTTAGCAGCACGCTAGGGTTAAACACTGCATCCCCAGCAGCGTGGCCAGAAGGTTGACAGAGAAGATTCTGTGCTCTACTCTTACGAGACCTCAGCTGGAGTTCCCCAACACAAGAAGAACCTGGAGCTGCTGGAGAGGGTCCAGAGGAGGCCACAAATATGGTCAGAAGGCTGGAGAACCTCTTCTCAAGAGTTGGGGCCTGGAGAAGGGAAGGTTTCAGGGTGATGTGGGTTAGGGAGTTCCCCGCCCCCCCACACTTTGTAAAATGACCCAGGCTAAAACTCAGCCAGCTGGAAGTTTAGATGAAGCTCTATTTACAGCTCAGCACAATGTACAAGCAGATATATACACTATATACAGCAATATTTACAGAAANCTTCCAACCCAAAGCAGTTTCTGATGTGCCCAGCGCTGTGACCTAAGAGACAAATGACTATCTGTGGAAGGTTGCACACACAGGCAAACCTTTTGTACCTACTGCAGCCTCCAAACCTCTTTCCTCAACTCTGAAAGAGTTAGGTCACTAAGCAGAGCAGACCTGGATAAGCTCAAACCTGTTGCTGTCAGTCCTGCAGCAGGTTTCATAGAATCATAGAATGGTAAGGTTGGAAGGAGACCTCAAGGATCATCCAGTTCCAACCCCTTGCCATAGGCAGGGACACCTCCCACTAGTACAGGTCACTCAAGGCCTTGTCCAGCCTGGCCTTGAACACCTCCAGGGAGGGAGCAGCCACAACCTCCCTGGGCAACCTGTGCCAGTGTCTCACCACCCTCACTGTAAAGAACTTCCTCCTAACATCCAGTCTAAATCTCCCCTCTGCTGGTTCAATCCCATTGCCCCTCATCCTGTTATTACAAGACCTTGTCAACAGTCCCTCCTCAGCCTTCCTGTAGGCCCCCTTCAGATACTGGAAGGCTACTCTAAGGTCTCCTCAAAGCCTTCTCTTCTCCAGGCTGCAGAGAATCATAGAATCATAGAACTCAACTCTCTCAGCCTCAACTCTCTCAGCCTGTCCTCATAGCAGAGCTGCTGCAGCCCTCTGAGCGTCTTCATGGCCTCCTCTGGTCTGGCTCAAACAGTTCCATATCCTTCCTATGCTGGGGGCTCCAGAACTGCACACAGTGCTCCAGATGGGGTCTGACGAGAGCAAAGGGGCAGAATCCCCTCCCTTGCCCTGCTGGCCACGCTGCTCTTGATAATCTTGATAATCTATTTTAATGATCCATTTTAATGTTGGTCTTCTGTGACCTGACTAGAAACATGTCAGAATATACTGCTTTAGTCCTGCAGTGGAAATGCAGCAAGCTGAAGAATCAGGCCTAACTCAAAGTTCCTTAAAGAGTCAAGACAGATGTTTTTGCATGGTTTTTGTTGGCTTACCAGGACACCCCCATCACTGGCTGACTATTGCACTAACAAAATAAGATAGGGATACATATTTTAATTATATCTATGGCACTAGAGAGCAGGCATATCTCTCCTATGAGGGGAGAGTGAGGGAGTTGGGGTTGTTCAGTCTGGAGAGGAGGAGGCTCTGAGGTGACCTTATTTATGGCCTTTCAGTATCTTAAGGGAGCCTACAAGAAAGCTGGGGAGGAATTTTTTAGGCTGTCAGGTAGTGATAGGACTGAGGGGAATGGAACATAGCTAGAAATGGGTAGATTCAGACTGGATGTTAGGAAGAAGTTGTTCACCATGAGGGTGGTGAGGCCCTGGAATGGGCTGCCCAGGGAGGTGGTGGAAGCCTCATCCCTGGAGGTGTTTAAGGCCAGGCTGGATGAGGCTGTGGCCAGCCTGATCTAGTGTGAGGTGTCCCTGCCCATGGCAGGGGGGTTGGAACTGGCTGATCCTTGCGGTGCCTTCCAACCCTGACTGATTCTATGATTCTAAATGATAATGATAGACATTTGTTTTAATGATATTTATTTCACTGCAATTACAAGACAGCAAAAGGAAATTTTCAACACAGCTGAAAGGGCTTAATATATTTGTTATTGATTAATTGCAATGAAGGAGGAAAAAAACAACATCAAAAAAAGTGAATTCTTATTCAATAATTACTCTTCAGCAGACTAGAATTATTTTGAGTAGTGTCTAATTATATGAACATTCTAATGCATGATAACTTGCATATAATATTGAGAGGAGGGTTGCCATATTACTGCTCCTACTAGTGGCTTCTTGCAGCTAGGAAAAGCAACTGAATGGTGTCAGAGGATTTGAGATGAAGTTGGAACACATCACAGTGTAAGGGCAGGGGGAGAATCTGCATTTCTCTGTCATGAGCAGACTCTAAACAGCTGAGGTTACACTTCTACAACTGTAGATTTAGCAACAGAACTCCTCCATTTAATGCTTCTCTTTCACAATACCAAGATTCACATTTTTAAAGTGTTTGGTTTGTTGGGGTTTGTTTGTTTGTTTGAACTGGAAACCACAGTTTAAAGCTTTGCCTTTACACACAGTGGGCGGAGAGGGAGGAGGTTGGCAAATTTACATTGAAGAGCTGCACCCTGATTTCACATCTACACAAATGCAAAATACTGCCACTTAAATCTGTTACTCTGTACCAGCAGGTGGAACACTGGACAGTAAGAATAAGATTTCTTCCATTCTTCTTCCATTAAAAAAGAAAAAAGGTAATAAAATCCTAATAAGCATTCCCTAAGCACCTCCACGAAGGGCACAAACCGCCAGCTGGTATGGCAGCACTGGTTCAGACAATGCTCATGCACATTGTCTTACCTCAGCTCCTGCCAAATCAGGCTCCTGCATGACCACGACAAGACCAGCACACACCTCCTCCTCCACCAGCTCCTTTTTGGTATCATCCAACTGTAATAAATGAAAGAGCAATGATATTTAGATGGATGAGTTGTGCGCCAGGAAGAGAAAACTACCAAACAAGGACCTAAAGCGATCCCCTGTCTTCACATGCTTGATTTCATTCCTTAATTAGAGCCATTAATCAATAGGTATGAGATATGAGGCTTTAGAAGGGCTTGGTGACACGACACCTTGCCACCTGTCAAAATTACAGCTTTCTGTTCATGCACCATCCCTCAAATAGTTATTTTCTGCAAGCCTGGCTGCATCCCACAATTCATTATTTACTGTAGAGTTCTATCCCTGAGCAATGTCAGGAGATAACCCTTTGATGATAAGAGATGATTTACATAAAATGGTTAAAACTCACAAAGTACTTCAGTGCTTCCTGCAACAGTTAAGCTTAAAAAAACATAAGGCCACTGTAGTATGACTCTACCAGCAAAGAAATGTGGCATGCCAGGTGCTCTCTTTGCATTCCCACGTTAAACCCAGATGGAAAAGCAGCAAATTTAGACTTGAGGAGTCAGTTACTGTGGACTTCTCCTATGCTGCTTTTATCCAAACATCCAGATGCATTCACACTGTTGGGTGAGTCTTACCCAGCCACCCACAGCCATGCACATGCACACATTACAGTAAACAATACATTCATCAGGGCAATAGAAGGAATTTTAAACCACCAAAATCCACCATAGTGAAGAGAAAAACAGCAAGAGTGTGCCCTGGATGCATTTTAGAGCAGGAACACTCAAATGTAGGCTCAGTGTATCACCCCTAAAGAAAGGCAAAGCTTCGCTTACAGATGCTGAAGTCTCTGATGCAGAGAACTGGAATCACAGCTGCTGCACGGGAATGTTCCTTGTCCTCTTCTGCTGACATGAGTCAAACTTGACCCACAGGGATCAGCACCAGTTCACCTGGAGTTACACCAGGAGTAGCAACACATTTCTCCAGTTTCTCCAGGCAGCAGTCTCCAGTCCCAACTGACTGAGGGCAGGCTGAAACTGCTCCCTCATAGATTAAAGGTCTGGCATTGTGCTAGCAGGGGTAGCCACCCAGTCACCACACTATAAATATTTCATATCATTACAATCTGCTTCTCATAAACTTCATTCACCTGTGGGTGCAGATAGTTTTCAATTCACAGAATCACAGAACTGTCAGGGTTGGAAGGGACCCCAAGGATCAGCCAATTCCAATCCTCCTGCCATACTCAGGGACACTTCACAAGGTTGCTTAGAGCCACATCCAGACACATCCAGAGATGAGACATTCACCACCTCCCTGTGCACAAGTGAGCAGAGGCTCTCCCTGTCCCTTCCTTCCTGACCCCCAGCCCTCAGATATTGACACTGATCAGATCCACTCTCAGCCTTCGCTTCTGCAGACTAAGCAGCCCCAGGGCTTCCTTTCCTCATCAGGCAGTGCTGCAGTTCCTTAATCATCTTTGTAGCCCTCCCTGGGACTCTCTCCATCAGATCCCTGTCCCTCTTGAACTGAGGAACCCAGAACTGGATGTAACGTTCTAGTTGGGGCCTCTCTAAGGAGGAGCAGAGGAGGAGCAGAACCTCCCTGGATCTGGGGAAACACGAATTTTCTTTGGGCATGTTTTTAGTTCTGCTTCCAGCTTCTATGTCTTGATATTTGTTTTTCCAAATCCCCTTCTACTGTGCAACAGAAGCAGCTGCCCTATCTGCAGCCTGCAAAGGTCACCTGCTATGAAGCTTACTGTATATGCCTGATCTTATATTGTATAATAAATCTTCAGCTACACCTAGATGTGACAACTCTGAAGGTTTCACCAGAGGTGGATGTATCAGTGTTTAATGTCTTTCTTAATAAAAATAGTTAGCACAAGCCTTCAATGGAAATGGAAGTTCTTGGTTTATGTGGTCTGCTTCACAGGGTTGTTAAAAAGATTTTTATTGCACTGTATTCATACAGGCACAATAACAAAGTTAACTATGAGGTTTAACATAGCAAAATAGGCACAGTGCCATGTTTGCCCTCACAAGGAAACTGTCCTCAGTCAAGCACTGGCAAGCTGCAAAGCTCCAAAAAAAGAAAGAAATGTCTCTATAAAACAATCTCCCACCAGAACAGAGCTCAGGAAAAACCTCCTGCTGCATTCTATATGACTGCAAAATATGTGCTCAGCATGTGTCAAACAAGACAGTGACCAAAAACAAGGAACATTATATGTCTTAAATCACAGAATTAACCAGTTTGGAAAAGACCTCCAAAATCATTGAGTCCAACCTATGACCTAACCCTTCTCATTAACTCTCAAGTTGCACCATAGGGGGTTTAGGTTGAACAACAGAAGAAACTTCTTCCCTGAAAGGGTTCTCAGCCACTGGCACAGACTGCACACGGAGGTCACTGAATCACAGAATCACAGAATCACAGAAGTAACCATACTGGAAAAGACCTCTAGGATCATCAAGTCCAACCTATCACCTAACCCTTCTCATTAACCAAACCATGGCACTAAGTGCCTCATCCAGCCTCCTTTTNGTTCAAACTCCTGGCACTGGACTGTGCCCATCTGTCCAGGCTGTCCAGGTCCATCTGCTGAGCCCTCCTGCCCTCTAACAGATCCACATTTGCTCCCAACTTGGTGTCTACAAACTTACTGATGTTGGACTCAATCCCTCATCCAGATCATCAGTGAAGATATTAAACAGGACTGTGCCCAGCACTGATCCCTGGGGCACATCACCAATGACAGCTGCCAGCTGGATGTGGCACCATTCACCACCAGTCTCTGGGCCTGGCCATGCAGCCAGTTCTTAACCCAGCACAGAGTGCCCCTGTCCAAGCCAAGGGCTGCCAGCTTGGCCAGGAGTTTGCTGTGGCAGACACTGTCAAAGGCCTTGCTGAAGTTCAGGCAGATTACATCCACAGCTTGCCCCATGTCCACCAGGCAGTCACCTGGTCATAAAAGAGATCAAGTTGGTCAAGCAGGACCTGCCCCTCCTAAACCCATGCTGGCTGTGTCTGATCCCTAGGCCATCCTGTAGGTGCTCTGTGATTGCACTCAGGATGCTCTGTTCCATTACCTTGCCTGGCACTGAGGTCAGGCTGACAGGTCTGTAATTTCCTGGGCCCTTCTTGTGGATGGGCACCACATTTGCAGCTTCCAGTCTTCAGGGACCTCTCCAGTGAGCCAGGGCTGTTGATAAATGGTGGAGAGCAGCTTGGCCAGCTCATCTGCAGCTCTCTCATCACCCTAGGGTGGATCCCGTCTGGTCCCACAGACTTGTGAGGATCCAAGAGGCTCAGCAGGTCCCTAACTGTTCCATTTGTCAAATTACTAAAGCTCTGCTGGATGCACACCACTCTGTTTCATTTTCCCAGTTACTGAACCTTGGCTGCATGCACACCAGTCTGTTTCATGGTCTCATAGCAGGTTCTCTTGTAAGAGTCACAGCGGCAATGTGGTTGGAGCAGTCCAACCATTCTCTAACTCTGCCAAGGCTGGGGCTAAAGCAGGCCCCTCACCACCACACCTTTCAAACACTTCCAGAGAGGGGGATTCAACCACCTCAACCCTGTTCCAGTGGTTGAGAACTTTCTTCTAACATCAACTCTAAACCTTGGTGCAACTTGAGGCCATTTCCTCTCACTTGATAATAAGAAGAGGCCAACCTCCACCTTGCTCCAGCCTCCTCTCAGGATGCTGTAGAGAGCAATGAGGTCTCCCCTCAGCCTCCTCTTCTCCAGACCAAACAACTCCAGCTCCTCAGCTGCTTCTCCCCAGCCCTGCTCTCCAGAACCTTTAGCAGCTCCATTGCTTCTCTGGACCCACTCCAGCCCCTCACTCCACGTTCTTCACTTTTATTGCCATCAGCCTTGGTCCTGCTATTGGTATTTTCCATGCATTCTCTCCTCCTTTCTTTGTATACTCCCACATTGCACACACATTACAAACCCAGCTCTTCACCTTGTCTCATTGAGCACAAATCCAGAACTGCTGCCTGAATTCTTTTATGCAGTTCCAGCCTAGATTTTTGTCCAGCCTTGAAAATACACTGGAACCAGTAATGTCTGCTTTGCCTCTCTAGGGCCTGTATTTCATCCCATCAGTCTTCATTTGTTTCCTGTTCCTGCAGAGCTAGGAAACAGGTTCTGGTTTTCTTCTTCCATTTTCCCCTAGTGAAAACAGATCATGGCTTGTTACTCCCTGGTGCTGGTGATAGAAAAGGTGAACTACCCTTGTCAAGCCCTTTATCTCCAAATTGCTCCATGCTTAGATTGCTCCTGTGGAAGTGGATTTGGAGACAGATTATTCAGGAAAACAAGAATTCTAAACCAAGAAGTGTCTTCTGCACTGAAAACATTTGCACTTTTGTGGGGCAAATGGTGACCTTCCTACCTCAGGTGCCCAAAAGAATTAGATGTTGGTCGTGTCAGATTTCATCAGGACAAGTGAAAAAAAAAGAGACTATGGTCTGGAAAGTTCTAAGATCCTTGAGATCTTTGTCTCTGACACACAACTGCATCCTGTTCAACTGAGAAGCTGCCACAGATGTTCAGCTGTTTCAGCTAGGAGCTTGCTGTGCCAGCATCTACTGAAAGAATGCAGACTGTATCTGCAATGTGCCCAAGCACAGGTCGAACAAACCTGGCAAAACTGCAGGGAGAGGCAGCACTGTGCTGAGCCTCAGAACATCCATGTGGTGTGCTTACACTTGTGTGGTGCAGCCAACATGCTGGAGGCACCTGGACAGACTGCAGAGGTGTGCCCAAGCATGGTGCTCAGCAAAGCCAAGTGCAAGGACCTGCACTTGGGTCAGGGCAATCTCAGGCACAAATCCAGGCTGGAAGATGAAACCAACCCCCACCTGGCTCCAGCCTCCTTTCAGGAAGTTGTAGAGAGCAATGAGGTCTCCTCTCAGCCTCCTCTTCTCCAGACTAAACCACCCCAGGTCCCTCAGCTCTCCTCCCCAGCCCTGTTCTCCAGCCCCTTCTCCAGCTTTATTGTCATTCTTGGGACACGCTTCAGCCTCTCAATGTCCCAAAGGGGCCCAAAGCTGAAAACAATCCTCAAGGTGTGTCCTCCCCAGTGCTAAGTACAGAAGGATGATCACTTCCTTGGTTCTACTTGTTCACCATATAACATGTTGCAGATGCTAATGCACACATCAAGAAGGGGGACAAAACAGAGACTTGTCTTGGTCAGTCAGCAATAGTCAAAGCAGCTGGGCAGCAGCTGAGCACCAGATGTTGGGGCTGGCACTGTGGTGAAGTCAAAGACCTGTATCAATTTACCACAAAGCATTTTGTGCTCCACATATGACCAGTACATACCAAAGGCTTATAGAGCACGTTTGAAGGCAGAGTGTGTGCTGCATATGTAGACAATGCAATTATCTTCCAGCAGGCATGGGAAAACCTGGGAGCAAGTTTAAGAAGGTGGCCACTGAATTACTCAGGGCAGGTTTAACCATGAATCCTCAGACTAATGCTATGGCAAAGGTAACTGAATGTCAGAGTCATGCAGTGAGATTGAAAACTCAAATCGAGGAATCATTACCAGTTCATAAACTGAAAATTCAACCATACAAAACCCCCAAATAGTTATATATGATTCATGTACATACAGTGCTTAAGTTCTTCAGATGCTTAAGGAGCACTACAAGCATAAAGATCTAGTCCCAGGGGCTGGTAGGACTGTTGGTACCCCACTATTTAGTGCTTCAGGTTTTACATCAACTTTGGTCACAGGAAGCTGTCCTGGAAGCACAGAACCTCTAGAGAAGGGACATTACCCCTGCCCAAATTTACACTTCAGAAGGAGCTAAAGCAAACTTTGTTCAGGCATTCAAATGTGGTCAGGCTTGGTTTTGCTAAGCACACAACCGTTCTTGCTTTGTTTCCCTTTAGTGTATTAATAATCTGAATCAGATTCATAGAAGGGTTTAGGTGAGAAAGGACCTTAGATCACATCCAGTTTCAATCCCCTGCCATGTGCAGGGACACCTCCCACCAGCCCAGGTTGCTCAAGACCTCATCCAGCCTGACCTTGAACACCTCCAGGGAGGGTCAGCCACAGCCTCCCTGGGCAACCTGTGCCAGTGTCTCCCCACCCTCAGTGCAAGAATTTCTTCCTAATCTCCAGTCTTAATCTCCCCTCCTCAAGCTTCAATCCACTGCCCCTGGTGCTGTCACTCCAAGCCCTTGTC
>WBNM01015584.1:0-13705 GCA_013399055.1 Ramphastos sulfuratus | reverse complement strand
AGCGGAGCTGGCAAACCCCTGCTGCATCCCTCCTGATGCAGATCAACGGGCGCTTGAAATGCAAGTGGCTCTGGGCGCGGACATGCAGGCGGCTCCGGCCATGCTGTCAGCCTCCCCTGGTCCCGTAGTTCCGGGCAACACTGCAAAGATGGCATCAGGCAGGAGCAGTGCCCTCCTTGCTGGCGGGCTGGTGACAGTGGCAGCCATCCTCTTGCTGGGTGCAACCACTCCCTATTCAGGGGGCGAGCTGATGACTCCACAAGAAACAGCCTTGCCTCAGTACCCCTCTTGTCCCAGTACAGGCAGCGTGCATGGTCAGGCAGTTGCTGCAAACGGCGAGCCTGCATTTGGAGTGTGTCCTGCCGGGGTACCCATGGAGAGCAGCGACAGGGATCCCCTTCCACCACTGCGAGTCATTCTTGACTTTACAGTGGCCAAACCGGCGGTACTGAGTATGGGTAGAGGCGGAGTTTTACTCCCTTTCCCACACACTCCTGCAGGGTCTGCACAGGGTGGGCAGCCAGGACCAGTGCCTAGGGGCAGTGTGGCCCCGCCTATCCCCACTGAGTTTCCAGCAGTGGCAGCCCTGGTGCTGAGCTCAAGCAGCAGGGCGAACCGCAAGGGTGCCCTGACGGTAGCGCCTGCTCTGGCCGGTAAGGCAGTGATGGGGATGGACGGTCCTGGTCTGGTAGTGGTTCCTGTGAATGGCACAAACCCCATAATAATTTTCTTCCCTGTTCAGCTACTTCCTTCTCATCCACCACCAGATCCTCCTCCTTTACAGTCGTCCATTGAGAAGGTGGATGGAGAGGTGCTGGGAAAGGTTAAATAAAATTTGAAACAACTGTTTAGATTGGGGAAGAAAGATAGGGGCACAGACTGGTGGTGTGGTAAGTTCACTTCTGATTGCGCAGCTAGAGTGGCGGAACTGCAGGATGGAACCCTGAGGGGTGGTGGATGGCCTGGTACAAGAGACAAGTAGAAGCATAGGACTCTTGTAGATACTGAAACTCTGAGAGATGGAACTCATCTGTGACGAAGGGATCTTCACTACTGCATACGTGAGAAGCAGAATGGAGCAACGGCTTGAAGAATGGAGTGGACTGGACTTACTTGCCCTATCTGACTGCCCCAGGGTTGGAAACACACCATCTGAAATGGATGTGGACTGATCCAGATTGTGCCAAGAGGGACTCTAAGAGAATCTGCAATGAGTAATTGAGACTTTGCAGTGAGTGGTGCTTGTGCATTTGTAGTTCAGTGGTAGAACACCCTTGGATGTGGGAGACCTGGGTTCAATTCCCGGATGGATGCACAGACTGCAAAGATTTGAGTGAGAATGGACTGGGACTGTCCATTATTTGATGTTGAGTGCTGTTGAGCACAATGCAGATGGAAATAGAGTTCCTTTGTTTGTGAAGAGAATTTATTGGGAAAAATTGTATGGGTGTTTTCTGCCTTTGGGTGGGGATACAACCTGTCCAAGGGGTGTTTATTTCCTGATGGGGGGAAGTCCAGGACATGTATGTTGGGCAATGCAGGTAAGATCAAGTGTGTTCCACAGAAGAGTTTGACTGAGAGTTTGAGTTCAAAGTATGTACAAGTTGCTGTTAAGTTTCTTTCAGATAACTGACATCATCTGAGGAGTCCTGTTCAATAAGAAGGAGAATTGTGTCCAGGATCTGAGTGACAGATCAGTTTGAAGAAGGCACTGGAAAAATGAATGATTCGGAGGGCACTATTTACTATATAGAGTCTGTTTCTAGTTAGATGAGCAGGAATTATGGGATTGAATAAGGGGTGGAATGTCCCAGTTTGGGAACTATAGGGTTAAAAGATTCTCTAGGCACTAGAAGATTGTTATTCAATCCCATAATTCTGCTATCTCTTCATAAACTCACGACAAGGCAGCTCATTCTCCTTTCCTCGCCCTCCAGCCTTGTGTTGGGCAGGAGCTGTGTTATTGGGACAAACATGTAAGGATAGGCCTGGTTTGGGCCTCCAGAGGCTGTGTTTAGGCCTCTTGGATGGCAGAAGCATGGGGCAGGGGGGAGGATTGGAGCACTGAGGATGATACATTTAGTTTTGGGTTGGGGGAAAATTTAGGGGGGTTTGCTTATGAATTCTGTATCTGCTTTGTAATTTCTATCTGTGTAACTCTCTCTCCAAATATAATTCTGTTTTTTCTCCAATTCATTTGAGAGCTTCACTCTGTTGGCTCTTTAAACTCATGACACAGTTACAGTCTGTAAAAGCTGTCCTGGCATCTAGGTATACAGAGTGAGCAACCTCACCACAGAAGCATAGCTGGGAAATGGTCATGTATACTGGAGAGACTTCATTGCCCGGCTAGACACTGCAGCAGCCACAACCACTTGGTAGGCAAGAGTGAGAAGGCTCTTATCCCCTTGGTCTAAAACTACCATCAACAAAGGAAAGAAAATTTCTCTGAAAAAAAAAAAAAGGCAAGTAGGCTACCTTCTGCTGATACCAACAACCAGGAAGTCCTAATTCTCACCACAGTAACTCAAGTCCTCTCTATGTCCTGGAGGGTACATCAATCACCTGTGGCTTGAACAGTTAGGTAGTAGACCCCATGGGAGAGCTGATGTTCTATCCTCTCCCACAGAGGGGTTCATGACGGCTAGGGCTGGGGCTACCTCAGGTGTCCACTAGCTGCCATGCTTCTGGCTGGGGGGTGGGACAGGTCCTGGCTACCAGAACTCTGCCCTGCTACTCCAGGGAGTCACTGACCTCTCTGCACTCCAACACAGGAAGGGAAATCACCTGCCATTCCCACTGCACTGCTGCTAGACATGCTCTGATTTCTTTGCAATGGTGGATGGGAAAGGATATAAATAGAAAAGATAAACCAATCTCCGTTTTTTGTTTTTTTGTTTTTTGTTTTTTTTTAATTTTATCTCATTACTGCAAAGGGTAAGATGGAAAGTACCAGACTTCCGACATACACTACTGTCTTTCACTTTCTACACATACAGAAATTCTGGACAAATGTGCCAAAACACCTTACTTCTCCTGGGAACTCATTATCCTAAATCCCATGATAATTTCCACCTGCTTGCAAAAACAAGACCATGGAGTGACCTGCAGAAAAGGACAAAAGAACCCCACAATTCACAAAGAGTTATGAAGCAGGCATGTTTATTATGGTGCTGGGTGCCAGGGGTGATCTCTCCACCAAACCTGCATACCCTACACTGGCACAAGACATTATTTATGTTACAAAAGCATACATATTCATGATAAGAGGTAGGGTTATTACAATTATTTCTTAGAATAAATGTGATTATTAAAATTACTTATTGGAACTCATTAACATAGGTGTCCTCCCATTCTCTGCCCTGGTTCCACCCTCCCGGTGGTCTTCTGGTGATTGTCTGAGATGAAGGCCAGCAGTCTTCCTCACAGTGTACTTTTCACCTTCTGTCCAATTTTGCAGCTGACTTCCTCTTTTTTAATTGCTTCATTATTTTCAAGGTCCCAGTTTCTCTGTCTCTGGACCAGCATCCTCCCACTTTGTCAAGAAATACAAACTCTGACACTTACTGTTACACACTATAGCTGTCCAGCTAAGTGCTACACATATCTTCTTACTCCTTAATCAAGAATGTGCATCTGGTCTGTGGGGCCTTGGGTTTGTAAACTTAAGGGTCCCTTCACCAGTATTCTTTGATTTTATACCTTTCCCTTCATCAGTAGGTCAGATCTGATTACTTTCTGTATACAAAGTGTCTAGTGAGTCACAACTCTAGGGCCATTACCTGTGTGAAAAGCTGAATACAATTCCAAGTCCTTGCAGAAAAAACAATATACTTGAAATCTATTCAACATACCAGAAGTGTACACAAATAATAACTTTGTAGTTCCCATGAGTGACCGAACTGTCAGACCAATTCATCTGCATTTGCAAGGCACATTCCCTCTTATAATGAACTGAGCTTATCATTGCAATTTAATATTTATTCCTAAATAGTTAAATGAGTGTAAAATCTCAGAAAAAGAGTGGATGCATCTCAATTATCAAGGAAGGCCAGAGACAAAAGTTGCCTACTCCAAGGAATGTTTTCCCAGTGTTTGCTAGTATT
Source organism: Ramphastos sulfuratus (assembly GCA_013399055.1). Classification (NCBI taxonomy): domain Eukaryota; kingdom Metazoa; phylum Chordata; class Aves; order Piciformes; family Ramphastidae; genus Ramphastos; species Ramphastos sulfuratus. The sequence goes on along the minus strand of WBNM01015584.1, from coordinate 9,599 downwards.
TTATGCATCTGTTGGTATGAGTGAATGGTTACTAGCAATTCTGGGAGGACACTGCTCCACCCAGCTCAGTAACACCGAGGACCAAAAATCCTGTGTGCTGTGTACTACCACCCTCCACTTCAGTGCTGCAACCCCCCAGCTTAGTTATTTGGCACCCACCAGTGGTAAAACTTTGAAGCCCATTCCAGCCTAGACAAGGTTAGAATCAGTGACTTTCTGCCACTCGGTCGTCTTCTAAAGAGAAGAAGAAAGTGCAGAGGGGAGCGGATGGGAGTATGCAGGAGCGCTCCTGTCGCTTGGTTGTGAAGGAGTAGAAGGCTTTCCGCCTCACTCTTCCACTATTCTCTCCCCGAAGCTCTCGTCTGATTATCCCTTTAACGCCTTAAGTACTGCCGCAAGACTCCTGTTTCGGTGGCCACTAGGTGGCAGGAAACATCAGGGATTGCGCACCACCTCGGTGCGCACCTTCCTCGGGGAAGAGGATACCCTATTTCTGCACCCTCCCACTCCCTCCGCAACCAGCTGCGAAGCTGCGAGCCAAACCAAGCCTGCACGCTGGCTTGCTGGCTACATCCTACACTCCTCAAATTAGTTGCCTCACTCCCCCTCCACCACCAAACCCTTCCCCTCCCCCCTCTTTTCTTTCTTTTCGAGGCAAGTGTGATATTTTGGGGGTTCTTTAGTTTTGCTTTGTTTTCTTGCAGTGCTGAAAAAAGATACTGTACCTGTTTTGAGATGCCACTGAACTGTGGCATAATGGTGGGGGTATTTTAGGGGAGAGCAGGTACCTTTCTGCATTTCTTTAAAAAGCATGATGACATGCCATCAGCCAAATGTGTTTTTCATTGACTAAGAACAAAACAAAACCTTTTCACCTTGAATTATATCCTTGTCACTCTTTTGTTCCTTCTTGTGAAGTATTACATGTCCAGAGAAAAATTTCACAAAACTGTTGATAAACAGGCTAAACAGGTTAACTCTGAATAGTTTTCAGTGCTACCACTTGGAGTACAACTTGTATTTGCATTTTTGGAAAGGAAAAATCCTCATTTGTTTAACCAAAGAACACCAAACCCACTTAAAAATATTTTGTCAGTTTCAAGTCTATGTTAAAAAGTATTTTTCTGTTGTCAGTGAAACACTGTATCATCCAAAAAGTTATACTCCAAGCACAAACAGCAAGATTCTTTTAAATGATATTTCTTCCACCTTCTGTCTTTCTTGAACCAAAAAATTTCCTCTACAAGGATGAATGCTTCCTGTCCCATCCCTGTCTTGAGCCTCAGCTGTGCTTGGCAGCATGAAGCCAAGGCAGAGAGCTTTGGTTTGGATCACTCTCCAAATGCTACAGGTCCCAATCCTCATCCTCAACTTACTAACAGGCTATCTGATCTGCAGAGCTTGCCTCTGCTTGGCTGTCCCAAATTAACTGCTAAAATATTTTTTTTTCCCCTAAAATAACATGTTTCTTTAGAAACATGTTTTCTTTAGAATTTAACTTCTCTGCATTTTTTCTACTGCCATCCATGTTTGTTGTGATACAGTATTTCAAACATGTTTGTCCTTCCTCAGATTTTCTTTGCCTTTCACAAAGTAACTAATCCAAAATTAAAACAAAACCTAATTTATCACATGGGATATAATCAAGCATCCCCAAACCAATCAACTCTGACTCTGGTGTGGGATTCATCCTACCAACTGCAGACAGCTAGAGGAGTACAGTGTATGTGAGCTAACCACCACCAGGCTCCCATCAGACTCACAGGGCAAAAATAATCTTATATCAGTATTTGTGCACATTATAGTTAAATGAGCATTGAATGAATCACCATAAAATGACTGATTCATTCCTTGATTGTGAAAAAGTCTTCTCATCCAGAGTAGAGACCCAGTGACTTTGCTCTGAGCTTTACCAAGGAAAACACAACTTCCTTTACCTGCTGTCATATCTGCAAACCTCCTTTCCATCTGCAGTAAAGTACATCTGTCCGGATCAATTAAGGGAGGCATAAGAATGAGATCTGCTTTCCTGATCTGTAGGCTGGGTCTGAGTTTGGTCTAAATCCAGGACTGAAGATCATCAATCCATGCTAATTTGTGGGTGTCCTGTTACAACAATGGATTAAAAACCATTAAACAACCACAAATACCACGTGTCTCACCCTTTCAGACTCAAAGGTGTGGAAGCAACTGAAGATACAGGGTTGCTCCCAGGAGCTCAGAGCAGTAAGTGTGATAGACAACACGAGAAAGGTTGAAGTGGGAGAGGTGGAGCACACCTCTGAAGTGCAGAACAGAGTTGCCACCTCCCCCTCTTACACAAAGGTGGCGTCAAAGGGAAGTCAAGGATTTGTATGAGTGAGAAAACCTTACACTAGCCTATATGTTTCCTCTGATCCCTGTAACATCTGAAGAAAGACTACAAATTTTTACTGAAACAAGGATAAGTGAGCCTGAGCTTACAGTTTTTATATCAGATAAAGTGAATACAAAAGTTAGAGTTGATAAGAGATTGAATTCCAGAATTCTCTTCTGCGTCACAGAAGAATTACTTGGTTACAGGTTGCCCCAGGTGTATTCTGGGATAAAAACTTTCTGAGAACTCTTGGTAGATGAACCAGAATGGAAGAAAATTAATAATAAAGGAATATTTTAATAGTTTCCTGTTTTTCTAAGCAGAAATTATTTGAGGGGAGTACACAAACCACACAAGATATTGCAGCTATAGTTAACCTCCTTCCATCACAGAAGATGGAAATATGTAGGGGCAAAGATGTTAAATTCCCTAGTGTGATTTACTTTTAGAGTAGTTCTATTAAAATCATTGGAGGATAACTGTTAGAAACACTCGTCAGGCATCACTGTAGAGAGTAAAGGAAAACCAAAGACTAAATCCTGAACTATTGCTTCGCTCCTTACTTAGCTAGACAAAGATCCTGAAAGAACCATCAGAAAGTGATGTCCATGAAATCAAGGGAACATCAGGCAAGCCATTAAGCCTTTGTCATAATTTACAGAAATGGAGAAGGAAAGGGAAGAAAGAATGAAGATTTACTTAAGGTCCACCCAGCAGATCAGTGCAGTTCAGTGGCTGACAGGATGCACTTGGGATCATTAGCAAAGCTGAGGACTGCAGTGTGAAAATTTTCTCCCTACATTTACTATTCTGGTCCTTGTAAAATGTCCTACCCAAAGGGCTGTCTCAGCAAAGCACACTTTCCATATCAAGAAAATACAGTTATTGCACTTAACTATCCCTTACATCCCAAAGTATAGACTATTATAAGGCCTCAGAAACTGTAATTTACGCAAATATGGAAGAGGGACACTTCATTAAATCTTGAAAAATTTAAGCTGTCTAAAATTAATCTACCTAGCATTCTCACATCTTTCTTTATGTAGGGAAATATTCTGTATTAGCTGGATATGTGAGCAAATCCAAGTTATGCTAACTGCAAAATTGCAAGCTGGAGTTTTCTCACCCTGCTTGGAATGCTTATCTGAACGACCAAGGACACAGGCTACAGCAGCCTGCAGAAGAACTACAATAACAACCTGGAATTAAGGCAAACAAGCGGCATTCTAACAGATAGCAATGAACCAACTGTCTTGGTCCCTTACAGCTCGCGCCTTAATGATTTTCACCAATTAGAGCATTCCACGAGAGTTTGCATCAGGGCCAGCTGGTTGGGGCAACAACCTTTACCTTAAATGATTTGGACCAATTGCTTTTGCAATGGGCTGGCCTGAACAGTCTGTTAGAAGGGTATATAAATGCATGTTCATATTCAATAAACTGACAGTGGCAGCAGCATGGCATTGCTTGGATCGTATTGGTCTGTGTGTGTCTCTGTCCAGATCTCCCGTCAATTGGCTACATTATAAGACTCCCCTGTACAAGGCCTTTTTCATCTTTATAAATCAGTAAATACCCTTTTGCTAGTCCCAGAATAAGGGCTGTATTACCATCACACATAGCTTTGATTGCTGAGCTGTATGGAATTAAATAGTTTTGAAGTTTTCATTCTTGTTTTTGTAATATATGAGGATTTGGGTTTTGCACAATAAGACTTTCACAAGACATAATCTGTAAGATAACAGGGTGCAACTGGGTCAGGAGGAACCAGGAGCATCCTTGATGTTTCAAGTTTCAATATGTAAGATAACAGGGTGCGGCTAGGTCAGGAGGAAAGAGTGGCATCCTTGATTGATGTTTCAAGAAAATACAAAGGGGTCAAGATTGTGAAGAAACACAGCTGTTGATTTGATCAAACAAACCGAGGGGTGGGGAGAATGTAAATGAACACTCAGGAATATGTATGCAGCTAATCCCTACCCTATATAAGCACTGCTATCTGCTTCTAGCAGTGTGCCTCTAGCAACTTTGCCATGCACCCAGCGCTGTTTGCCTTTATTTTATAATAATTTTTTTATACTTAAATTTTAGAGTTAGTTCATTTCTTGAACATTTTGCTTTGATATTCTGAAGTGCTAGACACACTCTCTAGTAGGTTAGTCTGATAAACGCAGAGACGTGATTTTAAAAAATTATCACAAGTAGTGTTTTGAGATAGCTCCTGCTTTTGAAGTACATGTTAATGTACATTCTTACTGGTACTCCCACAATTGCTTCCACACCACTACTGCAAGCGACATTTCCAATTATAGGAGCAAATTGCATACACTGAGAGGATACTGTGACCTTTGAGTATTTTTCTTTCTTATAATACATCAGAGCAACTGAAATGCCCACATCCCAGAGGAAGAAGGATGGCAGACAGTCAGAAAAACTCCCTTAAAGATGACTTTTGCAATGAATCAAGCTAAAAAAAACCTTGTCCTCCAGCCAAACATGCAATATTTGGGCTTTACTAGCTGAGGCCTGCTGGCTGTTAGAAAGCAAGAGAGGTAGTGTTTTATGTGGCTGCCTCACATTAAAAGTCCCTCACATTACCAACACGTAAAGCTCACAGTAAGACTCAAGACCTGCCAGTGGGTTATCTGACTGTCGTGGTAGGCCTAAACAGGCCTCTTGGGCTTGTACATGTCCTGNACCACAAACCTTCTCTTTTCCAGTTTGGTTTGAGTTCTGTTAATATATATATTTAACAGTTATTTCCAGATCCTGTTATAACCTGTATATAGTTTCCTAACGTTGCAAAGAGCCTATTACTATTGTTATTATTAAATGGTGGTAGGGGGTGGTGCGAGTTCCAATTGTTTAATATTAATAAATTATATATTAATATTTTTATAATATCGCCTCGCAGTACCTAATTACCCCTCCCCGACACTGACCCAGCACACATCTCTGGCACAAGTTTTGATTCCCTCAAAACTCAGCTGGGGGTCACAAAACCCACAGAAACTGTCTTCATTGACAATACAGAACAAACAGTTCTGTATTGTCAATGAATTCTGTATTGAGAGCAGGCAAAGGTTGATGGGAGCAATGGGCCCCTGGCAGTCTTCTGAGTAAAACAGACTTATGAAATTCTGTTTTTCCTCCTACAAACAGTGACTGCACTATGACCCTCCCCAGAGCAAAAGAACTACAATGTGGAGAAATAAACATAATGAGTTTCTTCTGAGTCAGTCCAGAGCTTGCAAAGTTTTGTCGGATAAGGAGCAGGCACAGGACAGATTTTCAGGTGACAAGTAAAGGTTTTAATGTACTTCCTTTAAATGGTTTTTTTTTGGTTGTTGTTGGTTTTTTTTTCTTCCACCACCTCATCTTTGTTTTCCCTGAATTTATGCAAATATAACTTTGTTTCTAGCAGGAAGGTTCTATGTGTACCAGAAGGACTGAATCCAGGATGTGGTGCACACAGAGTGATAGCCTGTAATTTGTCTGTGGCACTTTGTAATTGCTTTCCCATGTCTAAACCAGAGGCTCGGACACAGAAAGAGGGAGGTGCAGAAGAGCAAGGCAGGCAGGGGTCAAACAGGGCACAGCCACACCATACCTCCTGAAATTGAATGGTGAGGTTTGGGCTGAAAAACTACTACTGGGTCTAACTATTTTGGGGAGGGGGAAAAAAAAAAATTTAAAATCTCCAGAAGTATGTATGGCAACAGCATTTATTATATGTATGTATGGAAACAGCATCTTTGTCTAAAGAAACGCTAGAGGTATTTAACAGCTCTCTCCAGAAAATGTGCTCTCTGGGATACCCCAGGCAAGGGTAATGTTTGCACTGCTGCTCAGATCAGTGGTACATACTGTGAGGGAGACCCCCCAAAACCCCCTTTGCTTTCCCCCTCCCCCTTATGGGTTTGAATGGGGAAAAGTGGAATGGCAGGAAAAGCAGCCAGAAGGGCAACCTTTTCCCACCACACACTTGTTTGCACATGGAACTTACCCATGCCACACGAGTTTCCTGCACTGTAGAAGTGCAAGCTGGAATTCTATAGGCTGGGTAGTTCCTGCTCAATATTTAATGCCAATGGACACATTCACCTGGAGAGGTAATAAATTGAGTGATCCAAAGGAGCACACAGCTTTTTTCTGTGCATCCTGCTGTCCTGGACTGAGATGCCACTGTGCTGCCATAAATCTTCCATCCCTGCTACAATCAGTCGACATGCTCTCAGCTACAGCAAGCCTTTGCTGTAAACCTGCAGCGTCCTCGTAGGTCTAGGGGGTTGTGGTGTTGGCCATTTGCTCCCATTGTTTGAGCCTCTGCTCATGGATTATATTTGAAGTTTTGAGGGACAATTCCTAGACTTCAAACCATGGGAAATTCTCCACTCTCACGCACTGACTTCATGAGTAAATTCAGCTGTTTGGCTTCTCTTTCCTAGGGGTCTTGCCTGCCATCTTTGTAGTGGAGAAAAGTTGCTCGTGGCTTATTTCTTTTCCAACCTTAAGATGTTCTAAATTGATAATATTAATATCTCATTATTGTGGTCAATATTCCCAACTGAATACCTCGAACCTGTAAATTCAGTATATATTTTTGGGGTGGATTTTTTTTTTCTGGATTAAATTTTTTTAACTGCCTAAAATATTAGTATTCATAATTCATAATCATTACACATACCTGTATCATTTATTGCAGTAATCATGAATGATCTCTTGATTTTTATCTGAAGGAAAGCTTTACAGATCTTGCTTCCTCATAAATTCTCCTATAAAGTTGATGGAAATGATCAGAAACTGTCTTCTGATTTAAAAATACCTTTTTTTAAAAGATACTTTGTTTGAGTTAACAAAAAAAAAAAAAATATATATATATAATACTTATACAAGATTGTAGGATTCCTTTTCCTCTCTGTCTAAATAGGTTGTTCATTATTTCATTTGAAAATGCTGGTTTAACTCATGTGCAGCTTGCTTTTGTATCTCCTGCAAATCAGCTATCCTGTTACCATATCTCCTGCTGTTTTGGAAGTGGTTGCCTTAGTTAAGAAATGAATGAGACCTTGAAAGGATAGAGCTTTTATGGTAGGCACATAAATCTTCTGCCGTCTTCATGTCAGCACATCAGTAAAACTGTCATCTTATTCCATGATAACACAAGTTCCTTAAAGAGAAGACAAAGATAGAAAACCCTTTCAACCCAACTGCACATTAGTCATTTCCTGAGACTTTAGTCTTGGACCCTCAGCCAAGGTACAATGCCCACCTCTCTCAGGCGCCCCTGTAGCTCCTAAGGCTTCTGCATGTCCATGCCCTCTTCCTCCTTAAGGTCAGCAAAAATCACTGAGAACTCTGTCTCGAACAACTGAAACAAGTGAGTGTTGTCTGTTCTAGTCACCAAGTGAGGGGGAGCCCCTTGTAGGTTGAGATTATTCTCATTTGTACATCATGAGAGGCCAAATTAAGCTTTTAATTCTATGATTTTGTAACTTCCATTTACATAAGTATATATATTTTTTTCTATTACTCATCGTGTTATCTGGGCAAGATACTTCCTTTAGGGTCTTCTTTTTGCTTTTTAATTTTGAGGGCAGATCTTGCTACCTCTGACCATGCCCTGTCTTTTCCATTCTTCAAGCAATTATCTTAAAACACTTAGTGCAGAACAGGAATCCACACACCCTTTTCCTGTGCGATACTTCCTACTCTTTCTTCACTGGCAAGCTTATTGCCCATTCTCATTAGTTTTGCCAGTAAGTTAACAGAAATTACAATTCATCTATATGGACGAACACTGGCTTTCCTGTTGCCCTCAGTGAACCACTTTGCAAAAGCACCCTGAGGGCAGTAGACTTCCCCTTCACCTCCCAAAAAGTACATTTTGGACCTCACTGAGAGTTTTGTGGCACCATCAGAGAAATACTGGTCCAAGCAAGTCCAAGAAACTAAACAAATTGCAGCCAAAACATATGCAGCTACTTGCTGCCTAGCACCTGGGTTTAGACATTTTGAACACAGATTCCAGAAAGTTGTAATCTAACTACTTACATATGTTTAAGAATACAAGGGGGTTTGCTTTTAAAACACTCACTGCTTTAAATATGTTATTGAAGGCAGTATCTCCTTGCTGATTTCACTTAACTTCAGATTAGGCCAGTCAGGATATGCCACCCATATAATGCATTATTTTGACCTTAAAAGGATGCTGACTGGCAAACTAGAATCTAGGGAGAACTAGGGTGGGGATTGCTAAATACATTAAACGGAAATGAAGAATTTATCCTGGACTCTACCAATTCATCAAAGAAAAGTATATGAAGGCTTGCAGGACAGTTCAAAAAACATTGTTACATTTTGCTTAGTTTTAGTGAGGCTTGCCTGTCTTCATGAAGAGCATTGCCACTAGGTTTGCACGTGCTTTTTGGTTATCTTTACTAAAGACTTGCCTTCTATACCATGGTAAGAGCGTATGGCCACATACCGTGTCAGTGTAGTGGATTTTGCTCCAAGCAGCCCAAGTATACATTCCCATACTAGAAAGATGCCATTAAAGACTGAACATAAGACCAATCTCATATGAGTATCACAAATATTTTAATACCAGAAATATCTCAAAGATTTACCCACCCCCCTTCTTTGTAAAAGCACCCAGACTAGACTCAGCTGGCTAGAAGTTAAGAAATGAAGCTATATTTACAGCTTAGCATAATATACAAACAGATATATGCACAATATACAGGAATAGTTACAGAAATATACAAGTTAAAGGTAATGCAGAAACACAACACCCCTCCCAGAAACCAGAGTCCCCAGGAGGGGATCCCAACCACCTTTCCACCTTCTACCCATCCCTATACCTTACCCTAGAGTTTGGTTTATGCGTAAAGTGAGTTTGGAGGATTGGCTAGGGGGGCTAGTAGTAGAGTGGTTAGTTGGGTTACACAGCAGAAAGGCCAGAAGACCAAGTTATTCAGCAGAGAGGAGAGGATCCACTGGCTCCCAGAGAGAGACTAAGAGAGAGTGCCTTATCTATGTTTGTCTTCTTATTATTAAACATGTCAGCAAGCCTATGAGTGAAGTAGACATCACTATTGTTTACCTTTCACGGCCTATAATTTTCTCCATGAAAATATTCCAATTAGCCTCAACCAGCACAATCCACCCCTGTCTATTTCACTCAGAGCTTTGCTGAGAACAGTCTGTCAAATCTAAAAAATATTTACGATAATGAATATTA
>WBNM01015583.1:392939-557836 GCA_013399055.1 Ramphastos sulfuratus | reverse complement strand
TAATATAGATTTTAATATATTATATATTATATAAAGGCCTGCAAAAAGAATTCAGTACTACTAACGAAAATGCAGACTAATTTGAATAATTTTTCAAAATGACAACTGTTTTACTAATGAATCACTCAAATATTTTTCATTCATTCAAACAATACTTCAGAAATTGTGGGACACAGAAAGGATATCGCTTGCTGTGCAGGGAAACGTAGTATGTGCTCCATGGAGTAGGAAATTTTAATGATATATGCAGTTTTGTTATTAAAAGTGAGTTATATATTTTGCTGTACAGTGGAAAATTGTGACCCAGTATAACATATCTTCACATTGTTTATAACTTGAGGAAAATCAACATTCTGGGTTCTCAGTTCGCACAGTAGGAATTACATTTATTTTGGCCAAATGTAATTTATATAACTGCAAGGAACAATAAAACATGAACTTTATAGTGTTTTCTTACCTAAAAATAATATAGAGCTTGTAAAATTGAAGAGGTTATTATTGTAAAGAAAAAGACAGTAACTTAAAAGCTGAAGCTCATTTTACAGCTATGTAAAACTTATCTCTGCCCAAGTATTAAGGCACCTGTGTCTGTATTTTTATTTGAGCATAGTAATCACTGATAGTAAATTTTGTTTTCTTAATATCGACCATCACTGATGAAGAAAAAATGTGTGTTTTATTCACCATGTACCTTTGCTTGCTTATCAGTAAATTGAATTCACTGAAATCCTGGTGAAATCTGCAGATTTGTGCCCTCCATCAACACAAACAATGGGTTATGCACAAGACTCCTGTCCTATCCTACCCTATACAATCCTGTCACAACTGCTCCCATCCTTTCTTAATGGCTTCATCTATACTAATACATTAATCAGCATTAAAGCACAAGTGGAGTCAGAGGAGCTGGATTTTGATCATCTGCTTTTGAGTGAGCAGTCCTAGCACACTGCTGAATGACTTGGAGAGTTTGCAATGTAGTCTGTACCGGGGATAAACAGCAGGATGCAGTCATTTTGTTGTGGAGGCTGAAATAATTTAAGAGTTGTGGGCAGAATTCACCAGATGGTCCCTGGGACAGTAACTGAACTTTGACATTGTTTAGTTTATAAATGTAGTGTAACAATTAGATGAAAATATATTAGGTTTATCAGAATGCACTACAGTGACACAGACAATAAAAGCAATAAATCTGTCATAAGTGATTCAGTCTTTTTATTATCCTTTCTGTGGTGGGAGAATATATGCAGGAAGAAGTATTACTTTGGTTTTACAGAGAGGGAAAATAAACTCTAAAGATAAGGAAGTGAATCTTCTAAAATATCATGAAGGATTGTGCCAGAATTGGAAACGAATGAATTGGTCTCTTGTTTTCCAATTCTTTTATTATTACACAAGTTAATTTAATTTTTTTTTCTTACTGAAAAGGGGTACTGCACTATTATTACAGAGAATGATCTATTGAAAAAAGAAAATAGGACAATTGAAAAAAAGAAAAGAGACGAAGCCACAAATGACAACATAAATTGTAATCTTGCAAAACCATAGTTACCCTCACTAAGTCGTGCATAGTCTTTCAATTAATTTTCCAAACGATCTTCATAAAGCTGTGTAGTAGCATTTGTAAAGCTGGAGATGGTTGAGCCACACCTCTATGAAGAAACTGCAGATGAAAGGTGAGTGGTCCACAGACTTATTTCCTCTAGGCTAATTACCTCTGTTCCAGTACATCTTGTGCTGGTCAGATTCATCATTCATACACAACACATCCTTGCAATTCTGAAACCATCTATTCAGACTGGATTTTTTTGGTTTCTAATACAATGAAGCTGGTGGTACATAGACCTTGATTTACTTGCCACTTTAGAGCAAAGAGTGCATTAATTATTAAAAGTGAAGCAAGCCTCACATGGGACATTCTGCTTTGGAGTACTAAGATAATGAACGATAAAACTTTTTTTTCATAGTTTTAAAAACTGTGTTCTTGATATAAAACTCAAAAATTCAGATATCCTGCACACCTAGCTCTAGGCACTTACAGGAGATACCTAGATTAGATATCAACAGAAAGATACAGGTCTGAGTCAGGTCACCCAAAAATAAACGCTGTTCTAGAGGGGTCCATCCCTTGCCTTTAGACACGTAACAAGACTTGGTTCTTATTTAAATGGCACACAATGGGATGAGTCTGGTATATACAACTTATTTCAAAGTGCCATAAAAGTATTCTATTTTTTTTTCAAACTAGCAACACTAGGAGCAAGTGAAGAGTTTGGAAGGTTGTTACTTACTAAAAAAACACCAAACCAAATCAAAACCAAAACAACAATGACAACAACCCAAAAACCCCACCAAATTCCAAGGCTTTCCAGTAAAATCTAACCCTTTAGTCATCTATCCTTTTCCCCAATTAATTTATTAGTGAGAAACACTATTTATTTCATGTTGATAAGTAGTAGTTATGAAGTAGATTGCTGGAAATTGAGTTTAAGTCATTAAAATGAAAACTAATATACACATTTTAAAATTCACATAATTCTGATTATTTTTAAGAGAAAACTTTACTCTTTCAGTTAAATAACAGCTTTTATAGGTAATGAGTGTTGTGGAAATACTATAGAATATGTGACCGAAGTGCAAGAAGCTTCTTTTACTTCCTCAAGGTTTCAGACCACTTGAGCTATCTAAATCTCCCACAGCACATTGTTGAAGAGAGAGTACATTGCTGGTTCACCTGGACATGATTCTTTCTGAAAGATTCCAGCCAATAATAATAGACCAAATGCATTCTTAACCAGGACTACTGAGAACTCTTTTGGATAAAACAGTTTTTAAATAGATTTCCCTTTTTGTCGTGGTTCCATGATTTTTCTGTTTCATTTTTGCTAATTGCCACTAATGACTGGAAAACTCATCAAAAATTACTCAACTGAAAAGCAGTAATAAAGTGGATAAATGCAGTAAAAATGAGGTAATGGATCACAAAATGTACTTTACGTATTTATTTGGACAACTGTTGTTTAGTTTAATTTTTTAATGATGCTCTATTGTACCCATTAAATGGTTCTAAGTTCTGTTTTGTGAGCAATAATAAAACTTTGGTAGGACCAGTTCTCAGGGCATTCCTTGCCAAGAGAGGAGACAGATGGATCACATTTTTTGTCACGACGGATCTGTTTTATTTTGTGTAGTAGAACAAACACAGTTCTTTGAAGGAAATTTAAAATTTAAAAAAAAAATTGAAAGAAAATATTGTTTTTGCTTACACTGAGATCCACTTACTTATATTATTCCAGCAGTGCAAAGGGACCTTATAAACTAAATGTGAAGAGGTCTTAGTCTAATTTAGAGTCAGATAGAGTGCAATTCTTATGAGGTGCTCGTGAATGAAACCAAAACATTGGGAAAATTATAAATGTAAAACATATAAAATGGAATTGCCTTGTAAGGATCTGGGGAAACCACCTAGTACATGACACGTAAAGTGACAGGGACAGAGGAAAGAAAACTCTCATCAGTGAAGAGGTCAATTCCTACTGTCTTTAATTCCTGAGGCAATGCAGAGTGCTGTTAAGCAGTACAGGACTGGTTCCCTTTTGAAGAGCACCATGAAATCTTTAATGTTCACGCAGTGCAGCTCTAGCTCCAGGAGAAAAAGGTCTGAAAAGGGGGTCAGAAAGCTCAGCAACTTCTTTGAGGTCATCCTGTTCAAGGTGTGGGGTTTCCTGCCAGTGCTGTGGGGCAGGCACTGAGCCTCCACATCCATCAGAGAAATCCCCAGAAGAAAGAATTTCATGGATCTGAGAATATCCATAGGGGGGCTCAGTCTTTTAATCTAAACTGTTTTTCTTTTAGTATTTTCCTGTTTATTCCTGACAACTGGGGTATTATAGAAAGTGCAATAAACATGTAGGAATGCAAAGTTATGCTTCCCATATGAATGTAATAAAAACCTTGAAATTTCTTGGTAATGTCTTGTGATATCCTTTGAATTCAGTATGTGAAATATACAGCCCTGGAAAAAAATGTGATTAAAATGTACTTACTTCTAAGTTCTGATAAGATAATGCACAGTTTAGTGGTCATTTCACTGTGGTATGCATAGTTTTAATACTTAGGCTACTATGTTCTATCTAGTATTCCACAGATACACACAAATTTATACACAAATAAATATGTTTTTTTTTTTTTGTGTGTGTATATATATATATATATATATATATATATNAGCGTGGTCAGCAGGGCAAGGGAGGTGATTCTGCCCCTTTACTCTGCTCTCATCAGACCCCATCTGGAGTACTGTGTGCAGTTCTGGAGCCCCCAGCACAGGAAGGACATGGAACTGTTGGAGTGGGTCCAGTGGAGGGCCACAAAGCTGCTGCTGGAGCAGCTCTGCTATGAGGACAGGCTACAAGAGTTGGGACTCTTCAGCCTGGAGAAGAGAAGGCTTCGAGGAGACCTTATAGTAACCTCCCAGTATCTGAAGGGGTCCTACAGGAAGGCTGGGGAGGGACTATTTACAAGGTCTTGCAATGACAGGATGAGGAGCAATGGGTTTAAACTGGCAGAGGGGAGATTTAGACTAGACGTTAGGAGGAAATTCTTTCCAGTGAGGGTGGTGAAACACTGGCACAGGTTGCTGAGGGAAGTTGTGGCTGCTCCCTCCCTGGAGGTGTTCAAGGCCAGGTTGGATGAGGCCTTGAATGACCTGTACTATTGGGAGGTGTCTCTGCCTACGGCAGAGGGTTGAAACTAGATGATCTTTGAGGTCCCTTCCAACCTTACCATTCTATGATTCTATGATTCTATGATAATGGTCGGCTGCAGTATGAGAGAGATAAGAGAAGCAGAGATTTGCAATCCCAGCACCACACCCCTTCAAAAAGTCTGGGAAGCATGATGAGGTGAATAATTTCCAGTGATGTACCCAAACCACTTCCGGGTTATGACAAGTTTTCTAAATTAAAGGATTAGTGAGAAAGAAAACATTTAGTGCAAGCTCACTTATCTTCCTGGACTGAACTGGGAGACCACAGCTACACCCTGTTTCATTCTCTAGGCTGAGAATTACTTTATCACAGCAGTTTCTATAAATTTAACTGCCACTGGCATGAAATCACCCTGCTTATTTTTAAATTTCATGGAATAGCTGATGTCTAGACCAAAGGCCATGAATGTGATTGCTGCCTTTTAAATTATTCCCTCTTGCTCAAATAGTCAAGCCTCTAGGACACTTGAAGGAGAAAATGAAACCCTCAAAAATTGAAGCCAAAAGAAAAGCATGCTTCTGCACTGAGAAAATTTTGGAAACACAGGAAAAGGATGGTTGATGGGAACAGATAGCTGATGGGAATGTGAACATGCCTTAGAAATATATTAAAATATCTCCTTTTCTTTACTAGATGGAACAGCCACATCAGATGGGTCACACAGTTTGAAAACACACTGTTGTGAAAACCAGGCTCACAAGGGTAGCATGAAGCAATTAGTCATGTTTAAGAAATGAGCAACACCACATTTTAAAGGAACTTGCATGAAAATAAACATGGTCAGAGGGAGATCAGGATTAGACATTTATGAGATTGGATGATGAAAGCTATTGCACCATCTTGGATTAGTCTCCTTTTTTTATCTTTACTGCCATATTTTTGCAACATGCTTGAAGCAGTAAACCGTTCTTGTAAATGCTCTTCTTGATTTCATGTTTGTGCAGTAACTCCTACTCAAAATGTTTGCATTTTTAAAAGAGAACCAATCATGTCCTGATTGATATAAACCTGTTTCCAGTATGTCCTGTTTTCTAACCATGCTACTGATACAGGGGTCAGACCTGGGAGCTTACTGACAGTAACAATGCATCAAGAACCTCACAACTGTCCCAAGGCAATAACACATCTGAACGTTTTATGCAGTAGGACTTAGAAACAGCTGATGAACCAAGTAGAAAGTGGAGAGCATGAATCAAATGCCTCTCTCGAGCCTGGAGGATTTTACAGCAACAAATACCTACTAGGAAACTGATTTTGAAAAATCAGACTCAGTCTGAGCAAGAAATAACTTCTGTCAGGAAGAATGGGGCAGAGAACAGACAAATACCTGAGACTACAATTAAGTCCTGTGGGACTGGCAGTGGAGGAAATCTTCAACTCTTAACAAAACACCCGAGCAAAATTTGTGTTTCTTCACTGGGAAACAGGAAATTTTTGAGCTGCAGAACTCAAGAAGGGTGTCAGAAGGACACCCTTTCACTTCCTCCAAGCTCCCACATTTCAGTGAACCTGAAGGAGAGCTGAACTGGTGGAGGACTTGACTCCAGCACAAGGTTCCATGGATATGGCTGCATTGCCTGTTCATTGAAGATTTCAGCCCATTCTCAGGACCAGATTTATACACCAAAAAGCTGTTAATTTTCAAGCTTGCATCACAAATATCAGCCATCCCAGGAGACAAACTTTAGCTGGATACTCAAGAATGCTCAGTACTTGCTGATGGTTACCCAGGCTGATTGCTCTTCTTTAAAGCAGTATGAATGTTTTCAGCTCAGGCCAAAGATGAGGAAGCAGTCAAAGGATTGGATAGATCACCTGACTCACATTATTCTGACCTGTTTTCAAAACTATTCTTCATATTTCAGTGTCTCATCTCATCTTTTATTTCTTAGGGACCAGCCTGCTAAAATGTAAATGCCTTATCTCACAAAAGGCAATATAAAGTGACACATGCATAGTTGAAGTTGCACTCAGGTCCCTAGACCATAATTAGGTGGCACATTATTCCTTTTTTATTCCCTTTTTCTTAACCATGACATTATTTGGATTTATGGTGAAAGTAAATATTGCAGACAATAAAAGACTCTTACTGATGCTGCTAAAAGGTAACAGTTTGAGATTCACATAATCTAACTACCCTAAACTAGAAAGCCAATTTCTCCAAGCTAATCAAAAATAGACCCCCAAAGGGACCTCTGCAGGAGCCTTGCTGTCTCAGTTGTCTATAAGAAGCTTAAACTGGATGCCCAAAGTTAGGCAGTATGAATAACCTTCTTCTCTGTACCTCACTCCTTCCATCCTCTAATACTTCCTCGGAGCCTCCATCTGTTCTTTCAAACACTTCTCAAAGTGTGTTTTGTTTGTTTGTTTGTTTGGTTTTTTTTGTGGTTTAGTTCTTTGAATAAGGAGTTCATCTCCTCCCTTGAGATGAGCATTGTCTCCTCTCTGAAAGAAAAGGGGGGCAGAGAGGGTCTAGTTCATAAGTGATCAGCATGCAGCATTCTCCTGCAAAACGTGATGTTTAGTTTAAGTATCACTGCTGGACCTCGCACAGCTTGCAAATATTTCCTGCTGTCTCTGTAGCTCAGATTTCATTGTTGTCTTCAGGATTGCTCTTCACACTGAACCTAGCATTAAGACCAGTAAGGGAAACCAAGCATATGCACTAAATATCAGTAGATACACAGCAAATGATAATCTTCCTTAGATTTCTCAGATAGGAAAAATAGATCAAATTTCATGTGTATTCCATGAGAAAAACCTATCTTGAGATATGTATATGAGACTCACATTGCACCCTAGCATAGATATGATTGACTCGATCATTTGTGCTCAATTGTTTTTTTTAAATCCAACCTGTAGATTAATCTTGCTGTACAGGCAAACTCTGAAACTGGATTGTTGGCATCTGCAAACCCAATGCTGTGTGAATCTTAATCTTCTTATCACACAAATAGCTCTGTTTGGGAAGTGGTTTGATCAAACTTGAATTATTGTGTGTGTGTGTGAGTATGTATATATAGATATATGCATACATACATATGTGTTAGTTTCTACTCGCCAAACTTAGAGAGGTCTCAAGTAAAACAAGAGTTCCATGAGCATCTTCACATGGTGCTAGCAAAACCACAGGAGGATCAAGGTTAAGAAACATCTAAGTGACTCAACATGAACCAACTCTACCACTAAGTGAAACAAGGTTGTAGCAAGGCACTCTCTCCTCCTACATAGCAAGTGATAAAAGGAAATTACCTCAAGTTGTGCCATGGCCATTGTGGTTGGATTTTAGGAAAATCCTCTTCACCAAAATGGTTGTCAAGAATTGGAACAAGCTGCCCAATGAAATGGTCAGGTCACCATTCCATGTATTTAAAAAACATGTAGATGAAGTGCTTAGAGACATGGTTTAGTGTCATTGCTGAGTTAGTGATTGGACTTGATCTTTAAGGTCTCTTTCAACCAAAATGATTCTATGATTCTGAGAGAGCAGAGGCAACTGTCAAGTGTTTTGTCTTTCTCAGACCTAACTATTCAGATTAAATGTCAAAAGTTAGGCAGTCTGAATATGTAATGATTGCAAGATGTTCTGGAGACCTGGAAATAGATGTTGAAGTACTATGGCTTTGGTATGGGTGATTTAGTAAAGGTGAATTTTAAATAAATATAATTTTTACTACAAATAAGAATTTCAACCAAGACACAAAGCATTAGAAGGTGTACATACAGACAGACATAGACTTGCTCCAGAAAAATTTTGAGAGCAGATAAACAATGAGAAAATGGAAGAAAATATAGCATAGATAAAGTGCCTTGCCAGACATTTCAGGGGAAAACTGTTTGTCAATGAAAAGCGTTTGCTGAGCTGGGAACTGACCCCACATCCCCTGAGTTTTACCCTAGCACTTTCACTGCAGTGTTGTGTACACAGAAATAAAGGCCATGTACGGCTATGGCTTTTGGCAAAATCCTAGTCCAGCTAAAGTCAAGAATGAGGTCAGACTCCTTCTGTCTCAGAACAGTCTGAGGTGTCAAGGTGTTAAAGTTTGCTGTTGGTGGCCACCACTGTCTGCTGCTCACATGCCCCTAAAGTTTACCAATTCCCTGAACTATCATCCTACATAAAAGACCCAAGGGCTTTGCTGCTTCAATTCTCCTGGCCTTCACTGAGGGTATAAAAAGTAAAAATAGTCTCAACTCTCTGTTTTCTTTCTTTCTTTCTTTATTTTCTTTATCGATTTATTTATTTATTTAAATCCTTGTTTTTCGATGGGAGGGAACTGGAAGTTTTATAGGAAGCACATTTCCGTAACAAAGGATTGTATCAGGCTGTTTAAGGAAAGCAGAAACATCCATGACATTTGTTCTTGGCAGTTGCTACATAAAGCTGTGCTTCTTAATCGTGTACAGTGATCTCAGCATTCACCTGTAAGAGGTACTATTTCAGCTTTTTCTGTAGTCTTTGGGACATCTAAAGTCATGGTTCTTGTTTCCGACCAAAGACCCAAAACAGAGACACTGAAAAAGGATAGAAACACATCTGTGGGTCATGGAAGTTCTCTCATCTTTTTCTTCTTACGTTTTCCTTCATATAAAGTGTCATCGGGCCAAAAAGACATTATAGGTTGATACACAATCACATAATCTAACGGTTTGATTTCCTGCTTTCATGCCAAGAATATGTCTGTATTAAACTCTTTAAAGCAAGGACCGGCTTTATAATCTTTGCTTACCAGCTTGAGATGCCTAATCACTAAATTCAGAGTCATGTTTTTGCTTTGTCATCCTCACTGAACCGTGAACTATCTCAGAGTATCAGAAATAACTTAAAATAGGAATGGCCGAGAATAATGGTTGAGGAATTTCTGGAAAAAGACTGGTAAGGAGTCTTAGGTGCTGGTTAGAGAAAGCAGCTCATGTCAATATAGAGTTCGTGATCAACTTTTTAAGTTTCTTCAGAGCTACTAACCTTTTATCTGATGAAGTCAATGGCTCACAGTATGTGCAAAGCATGCAGTTACCCTTCAAAGCTGTCATCAGTTGGCAAGTTAATCTGACCACTGCAGGATAGCTTCATCTTGCATTGAAGGAGGAGGATTTTTGTTTGGTTGGTTGGTTTGGTTTTTTGTGTGTGGTTTTTTGTTTTTGTTTTTTTTTTTTGTTTGTTTTGTTTTGTTTTTTAGAATTTTCCCAACTCTTCCACAGGAACCTGTCTTGCCTTAAGATAGGCAGAAGTTGCCACTTAAATAAATATGTGTATGAAATGCTGCATTATAAGGTAGTTACTGATAACACATTGAAGTAGCGGACCCATATTTTCAGGTTCATGTGATCATTTGCCTAAAAGGGTCATGTGAAATTTGAACATGAGTACACACCCAGGTCAAGACTTTTATACATACAGTGGTAGACATGTACTCCTGCTCTTTTTTCAGTCATTTGTTTTCTGGTTTTCAGATGTTCACTACAAAATAATGCTTCTCCTTCTTTCTGAATGTGAAGATCTGCATTATTCTCCTTAACTGCACAACAGAGTAACTTTTAGAAATTTTTTGCCAGGCTATTCTTTAATAAACCACTTCTGAAATATTCAAGCCATACTAACTATTGCTGGTGACAAGATACAACCTGCAAGAATAGCTCATGCATTATCTCTATGGCAGAAATGATAGAATAAAAAGGCCACCTTATTAGTCAATCCAAATACTTTCTTAAATGTTATAAACAAGAAGCACTGGAGTACCATAAAGGGGAAACAACATTCTACTATTGGTCACTAGTGAAAATTCACTTGAACTGGCAAGTAGTTTCAGTGTTACAAGAACTGTGTTAGGAGTTGTTGAGAAAGCTTTGATTTATCTGAACGGAGCAATCACAGAAACAGGGCAAAGCATTTTCATTGAAAGTAGGATAGGATAAAACCAGGTGCACCTCTATGGACAAAGATATCCTACAAAGTCATCCTATGAAGTGTTTATTATGCATTTGTATTTGACAGCCAGATAGTTACTGACAGTTGTTTTGTCCAATGTTTTACATGGACCAATAGAGAGCAAGATATGTGTCCAAAGTCGACACTTAAATTCTAGACAATGGTATAATAAGAAATTATCAGATCTTACAGAGATTAAATTGGTAAAATATAGCTATTAATCCTATATATCAGGGAGAGAGCAAAACTCAAAAGATAATGTCAAGGATTTCAATCTAAATTATGAAAGACTTTCTAGTCAATAATGAAATGAACAAGCTGGAAGTAGAAAGACTGGAAGAAAATTGTGGAAGCCAGAGACTCAAAATTACTGCCTCACTTCACAAAGAAACCCCAACCATTTCTGTTAGATAACAAAGATGATCAAATTCTTATAGCTCTGAAAGATTTCCTAATACCCTGTTGAAAAAAAATAGCTCAGATGTTCACTTGAGGAAAGCAGTGTCATTTTTTGAATTGTTAGACCTAGTTTCGAAGTGCACAAGTTCCCCTATGTAGATATGTTCATGCCAATCTGATTCAGCTCTGTTTAGCTGTGGAGTTCAAATTAATGAAACCAAAGTTTCCTTCTTTATCCCTCAGCAAGACAGTTTCACTAGCAGCAAGAACTACAAGAATGAAACAAAACCAAAATCGAGGTAGATAAAAACTGAAGCTGTATTTGTCTGTAGTACTTCCCTAGAACTTACAATACTGTAAAATCTGAGTGTTTAACATTTATTGTTACAAGTGCCCACGTGAATCAGATTGGAAACAATCACTGTGTATCAAACTCCAAGTACAGACTGACTGCCAAATCTAATCTAATCTAATGACCTTACACCAACTTACAGCTAAGATCATAAAGTATTTTTTTACACTGTAATTTAGCTACAAGCAGTCTTCATTAGCAAAGGCATGGAAATAAAAATGTGGCTGTAAAACCTTGGAATGAAGCATGAAATTTAAGTCTAAAAACAAAGATAAATGTAGCAAATGTGGCTGTAAGTGAAGCCAATTTTCCTGATTACTTAATCCTGTGTAGTATATAATTAATTAATAGACAAACAATTAGAGATGAGGACTGTGGGGGAAGAAAAGCAAAACGCAGAGTTAGCAGAGAAATATAAATCTCCTGTCTCATGTCAGGCAGAAAAGAGGTAAATATGTGCAGCTGCATGTACTTCAAAGGCATGTCAGCTGCATACTTATTCAGGGAACAAGAGACCCACAAAGCAGCATTTCTATTGCTTTACAGAAACACAATCCAACTCAACAACCTTGCAGATACTGGTCCCTGATCCCAGGCAGATGGAGCTAGCCTGCACCTGGCTCTGGGTTCAATCTGCACATCAGCACTCCCTTGCATTTTTCCTCTTGCATCTGTGAGGAAAGGATGAGTAGGTCTGTGGCTTCAACATGAAGGAAAAGGTTATCAGGAGTGGTCAGCATGAATTCATCAAGGGGAAATCATGCCTGACCAATCTGAGAGGCTTCCGTGATGGCATGACTGGCTGGGTGGGTGAAGGGAGAGCAGTGGCTGTTGTCTACCTCAACTTCAGCAAAGCCTTTTACACTGTTTCCCCTAACCTCCACATAAGTAAACTTAGAAAGTGTAGATTAGATGAGTGGATGGTGAGATGAGAACTGGCTGGACAGCGGAGGATTGTGATGAGTGGTTCAGAGTTTAGCTGGAGGCCTGTGGCTAGCAATGTTTCCCAGGGGTCTAGTCCTGTTCAACATATCCATCAATGAACTGGATGAAGTGACAGAGCTGCGAGTTTGCTGGTGATACAAAACTAGAATAACTGACTGATACAGCACAAGGCTGTGCTGCATTGGGTTGTGACTAATGGTGTAGGATCTAGTTGGATCCTACACCACAGCCTGTGGCTAGTGGTGGGTCCAGTTCAAAAGGGACTTACAGTTCAAGAGGGATGGGGAACTACTGGGAAGAGTCCAATGGAGGGCCATGAAGATGATTTGGAGGCTGGAGCTTCTGTCTTACGAAGAGAGGCTGAGATCTGGGGCCCTTTCTAGCCTGGGAAGGAGAAGACTGTAAAGGGATCATGTCAAAGCTTATCAATATCTGAAGGGTGGAGGTCATGAGGATGAGGCTGAGCTCTTACTCAGTTGTGACCAGTGATAGGACAAGGAGTGAAGGCTACAAACTAGAACACAGGAGATTTCACTTGAACTTAAGGAAAAACTTCATTACTTTGAGGGTAATAGAGCACTGGAATAGGCTGCTCAGAGAGGTTGTATAATCTTGTCCTCTGGAGACTTACAAAACCTGCCCAGACACACTTCTCTGAAACCTGATCTAGACATATCTGTGTTAGTATGGAGCTTCCACTAGGTGGTCTCAGAGGTGCCTTCCAACCCCTACCATTCTGTGATTCTGTGACTATTTAGGTACAAATTTGTTTCCTCAAAATCATGTAAGCAAAAATGGTTGGAAGATATATTACAGCCTTCCAAACTTTTTCCAAATAAATAATTGACAGAACTGTTGGACTGAGATTTTCCTAACTTTTTGATTTTTTTTTAAATGTCACACACTGAAGTTACATTAAGAAAGGGCCTTATGAACATGGGAATATTTTTCATATTTTGCTATTTTTCTTAAAATGAGAATTTTTCAAATATTTGCCCTGGAAATAATTTACTTTTGAAAATGATGTAATGTTCCTTACACAATGCACAAAATGTTTTAATCAGTTTGTTTTGAGCTGGATAACACCGAAGTAAAACTACACATAAAAGTTTATATATACCATTCCTTTCTTCTATTTTGTTCCTTGTTATTTTGTGGGACGTTGGGGGTTTTCTATATAGCAGATCAACTCATTCCAAAGCTGGCATTCAAAACAGTGCAGACTGCCAGTAGTGGACACTTCTCTCTCCTGTCTACAAAGGCAGCTGGACTGCTGATGCCTAAAGGTGGGTAAGCTGATTTCTACTTTCTGGTCCCATGGTAGGGGAACAAGAGGGAGTCTAGACTTTCTCTTATGCTTTTATTTGTATCACCATAGTTGAGGATGAGAAAACAAGACTCTTCAGGGCACTGCAGAGTTGATAAAAAGTGTCATTTCAAACAGGAAAGTGACAACAAAACCTGCTGAATCACAGAATCACAGAATGGTAGGAGTTGGAAGGGACTTCTGGAGATTATCTAGTCCAACCCCTCACGCAAAAGCAGGTTCTCTTAGATCATGTTGCAGAGAACCATGTCCAGGCAGGTTTTGAAAGTTTCCAGAGAAGGAGATTCCACAACATCTCTTGACAGCCTGTTCCAATGTGCTGTCACCATGTGAACATGAGGAAAGTTTTTCCTCATGTTCAGATTAAACTTCCTGTGTTCCAGTTTGTGCTCGTTGCTCCTTGTCCTGTCTCTGGGTACCACTGCAAAGTCTGGCTCTGTTCTTTTGACACTTTTGCTTTAGACATTGGTAAGCATAGATACAATCCCCTCTCAGTCTTCTCCAGGCTAAACAGTTAGTGCTCATTTCTCTGTATTTATGACAAATGTAATTTCCTAGGTAAGTTAAAATCATAATGTCACAGAAGAGGTTACAGTTAGAATGAATTATTTCCACCCCCATATATATAGAAAGAGAGACACCAGTAAAAAGTGAGAGATCATCATTTTACAAAACCAGCAATCACACTGACCACCCAGCAAATATAACACTGTTTAAAAATCAATCTGATGATGTTTAGAATTTATCTTTTCATAAAGAAAACTTGTGATGGATGCTTTCAACATAAAAAAACAAGCAAATAAACAAAAAACCAAAAAAACTTCCAAAGGTTGTCAAACATTTTTTTAGGTTTTGTGATTTATCTACCTTTCCTAAAGGAAGCACAAGAACATCAATGAACAACTAATAAAAGTGAAGGAGTAGAAAGAAAATTTGCTCATTCTAGTTTACTTTTTCTTTTCAGAAACTGATTTTTTTTCCTCTCTTCATTTTTCCTTTGTTCGGTTGACCAATATAAAAAAAATGTGAATACATATTTTTTGCTCTCGAAATGTGAAGAATATCTTAAGAAACAAACTTTTAAAATATTTTGTCAAAACAAAATGAAAGAAACAGAGCAAGTGAGCATATTGCTTTTCTGGTTTTCCGTGGTTTTAAATTCTTTCTTGAATTACTCTGCTAAAAAAGAAATAGGAAGGTAGAGATCTAGAAATGTACCTATGTGGGCAGGCAGACAAGAAGGAAAGTAAGAAAGTAGGAAGCTGTGATGAAAGAAAAAGGTTTGATTTTTAAGTTAAAGAATTTTGAAATGTCAATATTTCAGTCTTTATGAAAGATAAATCATCCTTCTAACCATTTCAGTTTCTTGCACCTATACAGGCTTATTGGTTTCTCTGAGGGCAAACATCTGGCCTAAATTTAATTCTTTCTTTACTTACTAAAGAAGCTTCTAAACATACGTAAATATGTGTATATGTATGTGCATGTAAAAGCAACTGTGGAGCACTAGTGGATTTACAGCACTTTTATAATTGAGTCCATGCTCCTGCATGTTCAGAAATCACCCTATTAAATCTTGCCATACAAGCAGTAGGTGGGCTTAGAGTTTATATTTTCTTCTTTATTTAAAATGTGTATATTAATGTTTGAAAATTCCCATTCAGTATACGTAGTTCATTGAGACCAAAGCCAGGAGCATAAAACCACTGCCAACAAAAACTGAATATGTAAAACAGGTTCAGTTAATTCTACATCAAAGTTCTCCATTGCTTTGTAAAAGAAATCTACAACAATAGCAGGAAATTGTAACAAATATGTAATGGTGGAGGGCATAGCCTGTAAAGCTAATGTCATTCCTGTTTAAATTAATCTATACTGTAACACTCCATGGGCACTTTCATGCCGTTACAGTCATATGTTTAAGAAAAGAGTAGCCTTATTTTCCAAAAAAGAGAAGAAAGGGGAAGCAGCCAGGGCCACCCATGGAGAAGCAAGAGGGTCAGCTTGCCCCACCTGCCTCCTCGAGAAGAAGAAAGAGCGGCCATTGCGCAGCACTTGGATTTCCCAGTTGACAGTGGCTTTTGTCATGTATAAATTAAGTCAAATGATTCCTGAAAGCATTAGATTTATCGTGAAAATGCATTTGTTTGGTACACCTTGCTTGTCCAATGGCTGAGTTTCATGGTGCAAACACTAGTAACCCAGATTTCCAGACATCCAGCAATTCTTAATGAAAAGTCTGAAAATACTCTTCCCATTCATGCCTCATGCACAAATACTTGTACAGTAGCGCCATGACCATTCATAAGTTAAATGTGTGCTACACATCTGGAAATCTTTTGGACAAGGGATTTTGAGTGAAAAAAAAAACTTAAAATGCATTCCTCTTTCATTTCCACTTGTGGGATAAGAACTTCACATTGATGTTCTCCCTTGCAACTTGTAGACTTACAGGGTAGGAGTACAGTAATAAACGAAAGGGTGCCAGGGATCATTCCCAGGCATTGGCACATAATCATCTATATTGTTAAATTTTGAAGTGTGTTTGGCATGTTTCAGGCAGTTGCCAAGAAGTATTCTCCTAGACAATGCCCCAACATGGTTCAGAAGTTAGCATGATCCAAGGACTATTCCCAGTAAAGAATGAGGACATGAATACATGAGCACCGCTGGCTTACGTTCAACCTGCTGTCCACCAGAAACCCTGATCCTTTTCTGCAAAGCTGTTTTCTCTCTGATTAGCTTCCAGCCTGCACTGTTGCATGAGACTGACTCATCCCAGATGTAGGTTTTATCATTTGCCTTTTTTGAGCTTCTTGAGGGTATAGTCAGAGCATTGTCCAACCTACTGAGGTTCTTCTAGCAAGCACCCATATCCACCAGTGTATCAGTTTCTCCTTCCAGTTTGATGTAGACTGAAAATTACCTGAAAATGTACTCCATCCCAGTGTTCAGTTAAATCATGAAAATATTTAACATTTTGGGGCCCTATATTGATCTCTCTGAGACACCACTAGTAACCACCACCAGCTGAACTTCGTTCTGCTGATCACAACTTCTTCAGCATGGTGGATCAAACAATCTTTAGCCTCTGTGATCATCCATTTGTGCAGTCCATATTTCACAACTTTGGTTACTGCCATGCTTTACAAGTTTTGTCAAAAGCCTTCCTGGATTCGCGGAATCACAAAATGGCAGAGGTTGGAAGGAATCTCTATAGATTATCTAGTCCAGCATCCCTGCTAAAGCAGGTTCACCTAGGGCAGGTTGCACAAGACCATATGGACTGCCAGTGGTGGCCAGTTTTCTCTCCTGTCTATAAAGGGAGCTGGAAGACTGAGCCAGAGGGATGTATCTGATCTGCCCATGTCTAAAGGTAGATGATCTGATTTGTACTTGCAGGAACAAGAGGAAAGATAGGCTTTCTCTTATACTTTTATTTGTAGCACCATAGTTAAGGACAAGATAACAAGACTCTGAAGGGCATTGCAGAGTTGATAAAAGGTGTTATTTCAAACAGGAAAGTGACAATGAAACATGTTGAATCACAGAATCACAGAATGGTAGGAGTTGGAAGGGGCCTCTTTAGTAGTTCCTTGTCTCTCTTGCACTGAGGAGCCCAAAAGTGGACACAGTACTCCATATACAGCCTCATTAGGGCAGAATAAAGGGAAGGATAAGCTCCCTCAACCTGCAGATCACACCTTTCTTTATGCACTCCCAGGATACCATCAATTTTTTTGGCTACATGGGCACATTGTTGGCTCATAGTTAATTTGTTGTCCCCCAGCATTCCCAGGTTATCCAACCTAATATCCAGCCTAGCCCTTCTAGCAGAACTGTTTTGTCTCATCTTATCACTTGGCACTTGGGAGAAGAGTCTAACATCCACTTCATTTCAGCCTCCTTTCAGATAGTTGTACAAAGCAAGAAATGTTTTCTCTGAGACTTCTTTTCTCCAGACTAAACCCTAGTTCCCTCAGCTGCTTCTAATATGCCTTGTGCTCTAAACACAAGCAACTGCATTACCTTTTGGTACAACATAAAAGAACCATGAGTACACTAGACTCTATTGAACATAGCTCTAGCTCTTGCACATAGAATCCTTTATATGTAAGAAATGCCACTAACTAAATTCTACTGGCTTTTGAAGGAGACAAAAAAAAATTACGTGCATACAATTTCATGCATTATTAGGGGACGATGGTCATTGTAGTGTGCAAGGAGAGACAGTAAAAAGGGAACTGCGAAGGTAAGAGCTTATTTATAATGGAATTTAAGTGTCAGGGTAAGTATGAAAACATCACACATTCAGGCATGACTTGGAAGCACAAATCTGATGTGTACACGTAATTTAGGTGCATAGGAGTCCAAACCTACATGCTTTTCAATGGGTGCATCAGCTAACAGGACAGCCTAAGACTGCTATATTTGTGAGGTCATGGAGATAAATCTCTGTCTAAACTGAAGAAATTCCTCTTTCCAAACAGGTGCCAAAAAGGAAAATGTACAGTAAGAAGAATAGATTTTTAAGGAATTCAGAAAGCAAACATTCATTCTGCACCTTCCTGCAGGCAACTGAGAAAAAGAAAATAATCCAATAGCATACTAAAAAGGGACTCATCTTTCCAAGAAGAAGCTGCTTTTTGTAACATGACCTTGGAGTGGCCCATAATATCCCAGTTTGTGGTCTCTATAATAAAATAAAAAGATAGGGAATTCTACATAAAGCTGTGACATATCCCTGCTGGCTCAGAGACGCTACATTTTGCCGATTATTTTGATGCTTCCTTCATATTGCTGTACTTGGCATAGGATCACAATGAGAGGCTGAAGCGTTATTTTTTTGCTGGCATAGAGCCACCGAAATAGTAAGGAATACAACAGAGAAGTGCTCTGATATATCTCTTTGCTTTTTTGAAGAAGAATTGAATGATGTCTAAATGTTGCAAACTCCCCATGTTCCATGTTGCAAATTCCTCACTTTCACTGCAAGAGAATTAATCTCATTAAGACTGCAAGGTGACCAGGGCAAGGATGCTGTATTAAGCACAAGCATCACCAGCAAAATAATATGGTGGTCAAGAGTCTTCCCTTAACACTATTAGAGCAGTATGTCCCAGTTCATGCAAGTCTTTGCCTGTATGGCAAAGGAATTTTGTCACCCACTTATGCATACAGAACTTTGTTTCAAGCGCTGCCTATTGCAAGTATGGTTTTAAAATAAACAGTTTTAAAATTCTGTCCCTTCTTGGCCTGAAAGCTTGTGTTATTTTCTCATTTGCTTCATGCTGTGATGCACCACTGGGACAGCAGAGGTGCTGTAGCTAGATCTCCCTTACCAGAGGTTTTTCTGCATGTATCAGGACAGTGAGGCCTGAGGTGAGGTAGCACAAAGAAAGCTTTTGCAGTCTCTAGAGGCTGAGAGCTGCTGTTCTACAGCTGGGATTTCCTATGAAGTTGTTCCATGGCATAGTGTTTTGTTTGTTTGGATATTTTTAAGAAGCAGAGCTAAACTTTCTCCAAAGGACAAGTGTACTCTTCCCGACATCTTCTCAGAGTGGCTGCCAGTACATTACATAGGGAAATGATGATATATTCAGGTTCCCTGTGACACTCGGAGGATCACCAGGAGGTCCTTTTCATTCTGATATCTGTATTCATTAGGGTTTGCTTTTGCTCACAGAAAACTTAATATCCACCAATAGTTGTGAATACTATTATGCCAACCACTCATTCTCCTATCTGTAGACCAATTAACTTTAGTTAAAAAGGGTAAAATTTTGCACTAGTGCCTTTGTGAAACCCGGAGGGTGACAATACTGGATCGTGTATTCCATACAATGGATCTGATGTGTTGTATGCAGGTTACTTGGTAACTTGCTCATTCAAAACCCTTTTTCAACTTTTGTTAAGAGGACAGACTTTGCCTAGATCTGTACAGAGCATAATGTAAGCATATCCATTATGTATTTGAGGAATAATAGTTTTATAAATAAACATCTGTAATAAGGTAAAATTGAAAGCAAGTGCCCTGGGTTTGTCTAGGATGGGGTTAATTTTCCTCACAAGAATTTTGGAAGGACCACACCCAGAATAGCCAGCTGAAACAGATAATGGGGTATTCCATACCATACACATCATAACATCTTAGAGAGGTCTTGTTAATAATTTTTTTTTAATGTATCTGCAGATCATGGTTCTATCTTTGGATGTTCATTTTTATAGTTTCTGTTGACTTTGTTTAGAACTGTTCTAGAGTTGAAGAGTAATGGAACTGGACTGTTGCTGCAACTTCCAATTTAGTGAAAAATCTTTATAAATTCTGGCAAAAGGGGGAGAAACTACCAACTTGACAAAAATGTTTGTGCAGAGAATATGTTTGGCAGTTTATGAAATGATCAGAAGGAAGCTGTGTGTGGTCTGAGCCAGGCCATGCTAAAGAAGGTTCTATATAAGCAGGCAGTTATGGCCGGTTTCAACACAAGGAGTCAAATGGCTATTCCTAGGATTAAGCCTCCTACTCAATTTTTAATAAACAAAGCCTAATTAAAATGCCCCAGTTATTAACATTGAAAGAGTTGGCTACTGTGCACATACAGTATATTTCCATTACATTTTAAAATCAATTCATAAAGCTGCAGGCCAACATTCCATAGAAATGCTGCTGGCCATGAATGACGTCCTTATTGTGAAATGGGATGGAAAATGCACTGCTAAATGCACAGTGGACACATTTTGCTAAATGCTAACAACTGAGACATTTTCATTTGTTTTTGCTTATTGCAAAAATAAACAAAGTAAACAAAAGGCATGAGTGCAAAGCAAGGGAGTTATTAAAAAGAGCCTTTCACTTAAGTCCTTCTGGCTTAGCCATCTTCTGTACAATTTAATTTCTAGTGGGTATTCTCTCAGCTGGTTCCATTTAGTTTCGACTACCAGATGCGAGTATGGGTCTATTCCTTGGTTTAAAGAGACAGCAATGTATGCAATTAAAGCACTCTCAAATCTTGAAAGTATTGTTTTGCCATTGTAAGAAATCTTTTTCTTTCTTTATTTTTTTATTTAAATTAAGGCAGTTTCGGGAATATGCTGCCTAGTGAAGAGCAGGATTCATGGCTAAAGTAGTCATCTCCTACAGGTATGAGACAGATGTTTCCCTTCATAAATACTCAGCTCAGGCTGCCAGCTTAAAGGCAGTAACAAGCATGGTTTAGCTGTGCAAGAGCTGCTAACTCTATGGGGACAGAACAGTCTGGGGGCTGGAGTGGGGAGGAAATTTGTAATGTATTGTCTGTCCTATAGGGAATAGTAGAGGGAGGAGCACCTTCCTCCCATCAATTATAATTACACATGGCAGTCTGGATGTCAGACTGAATAGGGCCTGAATGTTTCAGAGCTTTAAAGTACAAAAGTATTCATTTATAAGGAGATCTGTGTCTCTTGTGAAACTGTACGTAAGACGGGAATATAGAATGGCAAAGAATTTTCAGATTTCACAATTCGTCCCCATGCACATTTGGAAAGAAACCTAGTTATTTCAAAGGGCTCCATGAAAGACAATGAGAATGGTTTGAGGTCAGTCAAAGCATTGTATTACAGTTTTGAGTTCTGTATTATATAATATACTATATATTAAAAACAAATCAAGAAAACAGTCAGTCTAAAATCAAAACAGCTTGTTCTGGAAAGCTGGAGCAGAAGGTTTTGGCTGAGTACATATGAACAAGTCATGCAGACCAAGAGTGGGTCTGCAGTGAGAAGATGCTGGTGTAGAGGACCTGACATCTGTAATATACATGTTTTAGGGGGTTTTGCTTCACACTAGCTTTAGTCTGTTCCCATGGTTTAAACATTCATAACTGTTTGGAGTACATTAGCCGTGCTTCTGGAGCACATCTTCCAGTTGAATTTAATCTGAAAGGAATCTAGGTCTCTTGTTCAGAGATCTCTCCGTGATGTGAACCAGAGTGTGGTAAGTGGGAACAAACGGGGAATTGGTTTCAAAAGTGCACTGAAGAGCCGAATGAACACGCCGAAGTAGACTCTCCTTTTTTCTACCTTTTAAAGGCCAGATTTCAGAGAAGACAACATTTATTCCTCCAGCTTTTCAACTCTAATAGAAATATTCTTTCTGCCAGAAAGCTATTGAGAATTCTTTCTGCCAGTTTTATTTAATGCTTCTCCTTTCAGTAGGAAACAAGAAGCAGGCACTCATTTCAATATCCTACCCCGCTCCGACGTTATCGAGTGCAGGAAGGCTTCTTCAGGCCTTGAATCACTCTACAGAAATGTCACCAGATCTCGCTGTATCTGGCAAATGCCCAGGGGAAACATATGGGAAGCATGTGCCGTGACTGGGGGTGGGGGTTATTATTTTCTTAATCACCGCCACAACTGTGCTTTACTTTTTTTTTCCCCCTGAAATGCCACTGGATTCAATTTGAGCACAAGTGTTATTCCTCCTTGTTCCTCTGCTTCTCGCCTTGGAAATTCTTCCACACAAAGGCTCTGCCTCACTCAAGGGATATAAAAAGATGAACTTGCTGCAAGATGGCACCAAGTAGGAAGTGAAACTGTTTGCATTATCTGCTCCTCGTCTTTTTCTTTACAAACAAAACAAAACAATCTAAAAATAAAATAATCCCCTTTTCCCTCTCCAGTAACCTCTCAGAGTTGATATGCCATCCCATTACACACTCAGTCCCATTTTGATACTTCCTGATATTATTCTTTTTCAGGTACAGTAAATCACCAAGCATACTGTCATTGTCAAAGTGGCAGGAAGAGAATTTCCCAATATCAAGAAGTTTATTTAAATTAATTTTAGTTTCAGGTCCATTCCTTTACATTTCCAACTACAATTATTTCTTTCGTTCCATCTGGTATCTGGATTATGATTTTTTTTTTAAATTTTTTTTTATTATACAAATAAAGATTTGTCTGAACTACTTTGGGGACCAAAACACTAAAAGGTTCCTAATAGGAACTTAAGAAACACGTTCCTGCTTGGTTTTGATCAGTTTAAATTTGAATTATTGCAATTAAAAAAACCAAACAAACTTAGAATTAATGGTTACTGAAATCTCCTCTAGGATTTTAGCTGATTTTAAACTAGTATTAAAGAAAGACATCTTAAACGTCCATTCAAGAACTAAGATACTATTGTATTAGAAAATAGAGAGGAAATTCTGATGCTCATAGGATGGTACAGACTGTGACAGAAGTACCTTCATTATATGGAAATATGCCTCTATATATATATTTAGAAATACCTTTTGTTTCCTGGATTCTGTTTCTTGCTCTTTCATAGTGGATTTAGTTCCCATTTTGCACCGTCCGTACAAAGTAGTTTCCAAGTACTTAAATTGTTGCCCCAAATGCCTGTAAATATTCAGACCTGGAGAAAAGTTAGCGAAGTTCCAGGTCAAACCTTAAAATCACAACAGCTAGACTGAAAATTTCCGCAGTTTAAGAAGGAGTGATGGAGAGCCCAAGCACAAGAAGCATATCTAGAATCAGCTCATCCATTGTTCTGGAAGGTTGGAGGAAAATAGCACTGGGACCAGAAGCATCATGTTCAGCTGCAAGCAATTCAGCCAGTACAGGAGTTATTATTAAATATTATTGTGGGGTTGTTATTATTAAATATTATTGTGGGGTTTAGTCTCTCTCTCTCTCTCTTTTTTTTTTTTTTTTTNNTTTTTTTTTTTTTCCCCCTGAATGATCTTAGTGTTTAAATAAGGGCATTCACTGGGCTAAGGTCTTGGACTGAGATAAATTTTTTGGCTGTGGATATTAAGATAGAAATAACCATAGCAACCATAGAGAATTTCATAAAACATTTGTTTGCTTCTGTTTAGCTAGAAAAGTCCAAATAAAAAATGTCATCTATATCTGGTGTGTGTTATACATTGTGCCATAAATGTCATTTGTTAGTTGTTTCTCTTTTTGTGGTTTGGGAGGAAATTCCAAATGTAGCTGAGGCAATCTGGCTTTAAAGATACAGAGAGCCCTCATTCACTATTGAAATGCATTCTGGGAGGACTTTGAGAAGTTTTGTGCAAGTAAAATTTGCCTGTACATGATAAGAAATATTTTTAGGAAGAATCAGAATAATCAAGAAAACATAAAGATTGAGTTGCTTAAAGGTGTGCTTATCATAATTAAAAAAGAAACCAAACAAAAACCCAACCCTAACTTCATCGATGCATTCAAAACTAGAAAAATTCGTGGTATCCCAAAAAGCCAAAGATAGCAATACTTTTTTTTTTTTTTCCTCCTATGGGATACATGATTTACAAGCTTTGTCTACAGCAAGACTTCCCAAGAGACCTATCGATAGAATTATGTTTTAAACATTATTAAAGCCTACATTTTATCTTGTTTGATTTGTGACACGAAACATAAACCAAACATATCCGCATAGAATAATCCTAGTTTCAGACTGTTTTAATTTATTTTGTACCTAAAAGGAATGTAACTGTCCAAACTGACATTATCTTTAAGCTGTGACGAGACAGTGTTAATGCCATATCTGGTAAAAATCTGATTCTGTATCTCATCCATAGTGGAAGAAAGAGAGATCCTCCCCTTAGTGAGTAGTCCTGGGGTTTTGAAAAAACCCAAGTTTCTTACCATCTTTCTTCTAGTTTAGGTATTTGGTCAGTCCTACAAGAGTTATCCAGAGGGGAAGTAACTAAAAGCTGTAGTGAACTGCAGGTCTAATTAAGGCATTCTTTTCTCACTCCATCATACTTTATTATGGAATCAGAATTAAAGAATAGTTAGGCTTGAAAGGCACCTTTAAAGGTCATCTAGTCCAACGTCCCTTCAGTGAGCAGGGACATCTTCAATTAGATCTGGTTGCTCAGGGTAATGTCCAACCTGACCTTGAAAGTTTTCAGAGACAGGGCATCTACCACCTCTCTGGGAAACATATTTCATCGTTTCACCACTCTCACTGTAAATAAATTTCTTCCTTATCTCTTTTGTAGTCTATTATATTCCAGTAAGAGACCAGGGAGACATCAAATTCAGTTATTTTCAAAACAGAACTTCATAAGCTTAATAGAGCTATGTGATGGTTGATGACAGCCTGCTTATCCAGGAGGGCACTTTTATGTATTATTCTATGCTTGTCACATGAGAAGAAAAGTACTTTTGTAACTTATGTGCTCAGGGTGCAGCTTTTCCTACTTGATAATGCTTCAGGAAGAAAAGAGGAAGACAAGATCCTCTGAACCAGAGAGCAAGGCCATAGAGACAATTAAGTAGCATGTCATGGGGAAGATCTCTTGATGAGAGAGGTCAAAAGAACATCTTTGACTCATTTCATATCTAGAATTTTATCTAAACTACAGACAGAATGTGAAATTTTATTTAAGCTCAAAAAAAAATTAAAATTAATTCTTAGATTTGATCTCAGTATGGAAGACAGTAAAATCCAAATGTCCATGAAACTGTCATCCTGCTGCTTTCACTGCTTGATATAGGTAGAAATTGCTGTGTAAAATAGAGAGTGGCCCAGGTATTGGTAACTCAGAGTGCAAATTGCAGTCAAATAGAAGCCGGAGTTAATCTCACTCTGGAGATATGCCAAGTGCTGCTTAAATCAGGAGCTGAACTAAAGAAACTGAGGACATTTTGACATCTTGATCCAAGTAGGAAGAAGCCTTCAAAGGCAGCTTGAGGCAAAATTCATTGGCTACACATATTGGAGTACTATCAAAGAAATCTCTGAGGTAACCCAGCCAGCAGAGTGAAGAGAAAAACCTCAAGTCTATCTGCACATCAAGTCTCACTATAAGTCATGATTACTTTCAGGATGGCTGATTCCCTACATTATCCATGCCCCTGCCTTTTCTGCTATATCTTCTATTGTTTTGAGTTGTATGACAGCTAAGTGACATTTCTAAAAATGCAAATGTCTTATATTTCATGCTGCAATCTTGTATGGGATGTGAGTCCAGGCTGACCACAGGAGCAGTGGAGGTAGGCTGGAATGGGTCCTGAATGTATTCTCAGTTTCAAGTTTTGACAAATACAACCTTTTTCTAATAATCACTAGATAATATGTGCTTACTAGAGAGAAGAATTGTCTTGTTTCTTCTTGAGGGTCATTGCTTACACCACAAGTGTCAACAGACTGAATGGGTATAACAAGTGGGGAGAAAAAAAGAAAAAAAAACCAGTTGGTAAGTTTGGATCTTCATAAATTTAAAATAGAGCACTATGAGGAACTTCAAGCCAAATGGATAATAAATATGCATGCATTCAGAAGAAATAAGACATTGGTTGCAATGTAATTGAACCTGAGTGAAACATTCACACAGATTCCAGAGTACTTTCTCAGAAGGATGAACACATTGTGCTTCTGCAGATATCCACAGTATTTTAACTTCAACAGAAATACTTACAGCATAAAGCACAAAAGCCACCCCTCAGCATATATTGCAAAGCCAAGTCAAATCAGTTAGCATGTTCTTTAGTCTGAAATGAGAAGATAAGAGAGCTCAACTGTTAGCCTTCCTTCTATGACAGTATCTATTTTTTTCAGTCAGTGATGGCTAATCATTCTAGTCTTACCAAAGGAGCATATATTGAAGATATTTCTTTTCAATCACTTAAATGCAATCAATTGATACAATAAATTGTTGTTAATTGCATTTTTAAAACACATTGTTAATAGAAGCTGTGATAGCTTTCAAGTAAACGTTGTAAACAGAACTTTTTTTCCTGGCACTTTACAAGTCAATACCAGCAGAGCAATTAACAGATATTTCCTGTTAACTACTTTATCTCTGACCAACTGTCATTGGATCCTAAGCCCACACAAGAATTTCAGTTGATTTTGCATAGTTATTTAAGCTGTGGGAAATGCCTAGTACTTCAAATATGGGCAGCTTTGAGATGCATAGAGCTGTTTCATACAGAGCTCTGGAACTGCCCAGAGAGGATGCCCAGAGAGGTTGTGGAGTTCTCCTTCTCTGGAAGTTTTCAAAACCAGCCTAGATGCATTCCCATTCAACCTGATCTAGGAGTTACCTGCATTAGCAAGGGGTTTGAAATAGATGACCTCCAGAGACCTCTTCCAACCCCTATTATTTTATGATTCTAGTGATTCAGTGTATTACAGAATAAATATAGGCATTTCACACTGAATATTGCACTGGCCCGTATAACTGGAGAATGGAAGATGACATGACATTTATCTCATGCCACTGATTTTAAAGATATATCACTTTGAGTATTCCTTGAAAGTTTATATGCTCAGAAACAGATGATAATACAAATATCAGCACCATCTTGGCTGTCATAGTGGTCAGATCATAGGGATGATTTTCTTAGAAAGGGATAGCCCTTATTCCTGATATGCCCTTAGGAAACCAAGTGCCAAGTAGCAGGGGTTAAGAAATAGCTGCACTTGAAAAAAATCCATTGTCAGACTTAAACAAACAAACAAATCTTTTAACAGCTCATATTTCTGTTTTACTTCTCTTTGGAAAGGACTGAATGTCTTAAATGCTCCATAAAGCGCTGTGTTTTTCTTCAAGCTGTGACATTCACTCTACCTTAACTTCAACCATCTTACTGCAAATTCTCCTGAGGGGTACCTTGGTTTCTTTTGTGACCAGACACTGAATTTACACTTATAAACTTTGGTTACTGAACTCAGGTTACATTTAAAAGTGAACAGCACAGCACCTTTATAAACTGTTATTTTAATGTTAGTAACATCAGAAAACTATTACCTCCATAATAACATTGACTAAAACCAGGTTGGCCTCAGTATACCTGCTTACATACAAAATAATTATGAGCATCCCCAGTCTCATGAGGTTGAGACTAGTCTCAACAGACAGCTGAGAGACTTTGTCTCTGAAGACTAGGGACTGATTTTCTTAATCATTTTCCACAGCCTTGCTGTAGATTTAGAACAGTATCCCAGCATTTCAAGGACTGGATTATCATTCTGCGGTCTCTTAAAAGCTATGACATATTCCTGAGGCTGGAGACAGTCTAGTAGTTCACCTGAGGAGTTTAGTTAAGGGTACTTAATGCTGATTTTTAACTGGAGACAGGATGAGACACAGAGTGTGATGCAATAAGACTTTTTTTTTTTTTCTTTTTTCTTTTTTCTTTTTTCTTTTTTCTTTTTTCTTTTTTCTTTTTTCTTTTTTCTTTTTTCTTTTTTTTTCTTTTTTCTTTTTTCTTTTTTCTTTTTTCTTTTTTCTTTTTTCTTTTATTTTCTTTTTTTTTTTTTTTTTTTTTTTTTTTTTTTTTTTTTTTTTTTTTTTTTTTTTTTTTTTTTTTTTTTTTTTTTTTTTTTTTTTTTTTTTTTTTTTTTTTTTTTTTTTTTTTTTTTTTTTTTTTTTTTTTTTTTTTTAATGAATGGTGTATCATTATTATCTTTATGCATGCTCTTGTGTTCTGGTTGTATATATGAAATATTCACTCCAGTCTGAAGGCTATACTTACAATTACTGTAATCCACAAAGGCAAGATGTAGACCTAATCTAGTAGAAGATACTCCTGCCTGGCAGTGAGGTTGGAACTAGATGATCTTTAAGACCCCTTTCAACACAAACCATTCTGTGACTCTATGATCTCACTTAAGA
Source organism: Ramphastos sulfuratus (assembly GCA_013399055.1). Lineage (NCBI taxonomy): Eukaryota > Metazoa > Chordata > Aves > Piciformes > Ramphastidae > Ramphastos > Ramphastos sulfuratus. Next base: position 529,497 of record WBNM01015583.1, on the reverse strand, counting down.
AATTTCTCTGCTTAGATGGAAGGCAAGTGGTAGAAAAGGAAAATCATTCTATTATTCAAGTTTTATACTTGAATTTATAATTGAATCAAATTTAACTATAAGACATTAGTCACTGAATATTTTTCAGTATTTATTGCTTTGTGATCTTAAATTTCTGTTTGAAATATGGGAATGTGTTATCAAAGACTGCACATAATTCTTCTATTTTTCTGCCTGTCATTAAGATGAAAGAACCACTTATAAAATGGAGAGAAGATATAATTCCAGCACCTAAATGAAGTTTTCAGCTTGGTGAACAAGTTTTGGGTTTTTTTTCAAAGTCCTTGCTTTAAGTGGGTATAATTTCTTCTTCACTGATGGGACAATGGGACTTACCACCTATTGTACTCTGAACTAATAACTGTGATTACTAGTGGAAGATTCAAAATTTTCTGCTATGTCTATCTCAAGTCAAGTCAAGTTGAAAAGTTTTTAATATCCTGTTATCATTATCAAAACTCCAGAAACATTCATGTGGGAAAGGGTCTCATCAGTAGAACAAACACTTCTGTTGTAACAGAAGAAATTACATTGAAATATGGAGCTATTTCAAACCAAGAAGATAAAATGTTACTTAGCATGGGGAGAGGAGCTCAAAAGCAGGGTTGAAGAGGAGTAGGACTGATAAGCTTCTTTGATTTAACATAGGGCTTGTTTATAACACAATCTTTGGTCTTGAGAGCAAATTTATTCCTTTGTTTATTGTTCTCCTTTAAACAGTTACATAGGTTTCCTTCTGCATTCTTTATAGGTCACAAACAAACTGCAAGTCCTGTAACACAAAACATGAAGAAGATTTATTTGAACTTACAGCATTGCCTTGTCAGTGTCTGAATATCCATGACCCCATCCAGTCCTTTAAAAATTCAAACCAAGCAATATGTCATTCCTCTTACTGCAAAATTCTGCAGCACACTGAGCTTCCTTGAAGATGATTAACATGATCTGCTCTCTGGAGGTCTCTTCCAAGCCCCAACATTCTGCGATTCTACAATTTGCCAGCCGCCAGTCAGCTGGGACCTCTGCAGTTAGCCAAAACTGCTGGTGAATGACAGAAAGTGGCCTGGTGAATAGTTTTAACAGCTCCCTCAGTACATGGAATTAAAATGCTGGGCTTCCTGACCTGTAGTGGGAAAGGTTTCAGAAGTATTGGTTTAGGCCATCATGCCAAATAAGAGGTGCAGGGAACTATCTGGTGTTATAGAGCTAATGGATCCAACTGGATGTCTCTTCCACTAACAGCAGCATTTTATGCATCCAAACAATTTCAAGTAATTTCCACACACCTCAGCTATCCTCAGTTATCCTTCTTTCATGTACATACAGGTCAGATGAAAATGTGTTTTTCTGATCCCAAAATATTGGCAGGTGCATGAGGAACTAACATTTCTGTTAAAAATAGATTCATTTGAACTTAAAATATTTGGCATCTATGACACCTGATGTGGTTGCTATCTATTCTGTTTCTGTTGTTTCCCCTTCATCACAAGCTTTTACAAGACAATATTGAGTCTTTTAAATTTAATTAGAACCTTATTTGATTCTCTTTCTGGATCTGGCTCTGCTGCTCATGGTTGGAGCCTTTTTCTTTTCTCCATACACAGTAAAAATATTATTAGATAGCTCTTTGTTGTGGTATTTCACAATCTAAAATGTATACTTCTCATTCAAAAACATTCTACACATCACTGCAGCACAGTATTTCAGAGAGAACCATAACTGAGTGGAGGGAATTAATACTTTTCATGCTGAAGTGCATTCTTTTAAGTATATATAGATATTGCAGTTATTCAGAATCACTTTTATGGATTTTTACTCCTTCTTAACCAAATAGCACACTTTCTCTTGCTAATAGTTCCACTGTCTTGAGACTACTTAACTGAGATACTACTTACCATGAATATATGGGAAAAAAATTTCCAGTGAGTTACCTCTGTCCGAGAAAGTTATCATAGGACAAGATACTGTTTTGACTATCAGCATACCACAATCTATGTTGACAGATACTTAATGTGCTCCCTCATATGATTTTGGCATGTGACAAATAGTACTCTAGTCACTACAGATCAGGAGATGACATAGGGTAGAAACTACATCCAGAAGGATACGGACGAGGTCACTCTGCTTGTGGAATGAGAAACAAGAGTTTAGCTATGGCGACACAAGCTATATAAGTCCAAACACAGTAATAAGATTTATATTCACATTTTGATTTATATATTGGCACATTCTATTTTTTCAGGTTCAGTACATTAGCCTTAGCATTTACTCTGAGTTAGAGTTGGATTTCTTAAGTTGACTGTGGAAGATGCTACTCCTTGATATTTAGAAATACCAATAGTCGAATCTCAACAAAAGCATAGATATAGAGTGAGTGAGGATATGAGTTTTTCCTATGAAAGCATTTAATCAAAAACAAGCCTAGCACATTTTGTTTGCAATTTTAAGTAATTCTGTCCTAAACCATATAATCATTATCTCACATTCCTTTTTTCATGAATAGTCCAAGTTCCTTTGCTGGATGTTATATGCTGTTGTATTCTAAGGGCTACTCAAATGACTATGGAGTTTTGTAGCATATGTAGCACAGGTTTGTGAAGTGTGTGCCCAGTATTGGAAATTGTTTTCAGTAATTGCTATTACTAGGAAAACAACCTATTCAACAGGGCGAATCTAATTTCTTCATATAAAAAAATCTGACATGAAAATTTGTCAACAGCCCTTGCTACATTTCCCACTTGTTTTATATGTTCTCATTTTGCTATCAATAATTTATTAATAAAAGTAATTTGTTTATCCCATGGCAAATCATCTTCAGAAAACAGCATTTTGATGAGAAAAATGCTGAAATCATCAATACCAGCGTGGTTTCAAAGTCCTTTCTTTGAAGAGTCTTTGGTTACCAAGTTGAAGAACCAGAATCCTGAATCAAGCTTCAGGGCTCTACAACTGCAGTGATCTCCACTAACTGAAAAATGTTCTAGCAGAGATGATCACTACCCTAAAATTACAGAAAATGAAACAGTTTTTGGGTTGGAAAAGAAAACACTGCCATTATCATTTTACAAAGCCCATTTCTGTTTCCTGTGTGGAGAGAAGTAACTGCATATAAGTCTACTTAGTCTGCTGCTTTGCCTGGCAGGAATCAACCAGTAGTAACAATAAGCTCTTTTTTTACAAAACTAGTGCTGTTAATAGTCTACCACTGAAATCAAACTTTAGAGTTTTAAGTCTTTTTTTTAGGTATCCTTAAAGAATCTTGATGAACCAATAATACAGTTCTGAACCTTCTTCTTTCCATTGAGGTTATCTCTGCAGCTTTGGATCTCCATTTGCCACTCCTTTATTAACACTACTGAGTCATGAACTCTTAGAAAAAAAAAGGACATAAAACTATGGAATTCACTCATGTCATACCTGGGGCTATATCTTTGACTTTTGGCACCGTCCCAAGCAATGCAGGACTTTTAGGCACGCTAATGTATTATTTGCATATGAGCCAAAAGCATTTTTTTTTCCTCTGGCCTGTCTTTATTTACCTTATAGCTTAGGCATTCTTAAAATGCATTTGTGTTGACGAGCTAGCTCAAAGGAGATTATTAGTGCTTTTTGAGTAATGAAAACAAGCAAGCTAAGCAAAAAAACACTTTTGAATTTTTCTAGCTTTACGTTGTAGGTTCATGGCTCCTTCCACATTTGCTGTCAGCTTATTTTACTAGCCTATATCATTTTTATAGATCATGAACAGTAGAGGCCTAAATTTTGACCCCTGTCGGGCCTCAGTAAATCTACTTTTCCACAATCTAACATAGCTTCTCTGTTTTCTGTTTTTCCATCAGCACTTTATCCACTCCCATGTACTTCCCTAGATCCTGGCAACTTTTAGCTTAAACAGAGAGCAGTAGTATGGAACCTTGTCAAAATGTTCTGAAGATCCAAATAAATTATGCTGTGTTTTATCAGCTTTGTCTGCAGCCTCCTGAAGCATCAAGTTAGCCAAGATCTTTTCTTTCTAAATCATTCTTGTTATCTCTGTTAGTTTAGCACTGTGTATTTACTTTTATAACATGTCCTTTACTATATTCTGTATTAAATACCACAGTGATGTGACTGCGGTTCCTTCAGAATGCCCTTTTCAACTTTATGCAGAGCTGTACTGTATTATCCATTCATTTCATTTGTGGTATGCTAACTGAATAAAACAAGCCTTCCAGTACCATACTGGAAAGCAATCCTAAGTGTTTCATGAATCCTAGTGCCTTTTTTTCGCCCCAGATTTCCATTTAAGGGTCTCCAGTTCTTCAAGTATTTTCATTGCTGCTTCATAAAATTTGAACAGATTCACCTTTACTGATTTTTACTGAGTTCTGTGATGCCAATAATATCTTGACAACAGAAGTTATTAAAACTTTTTTGAGGAAAATGTAAAAACTTTGAAAGATAGTTGAAATTCTGTGGACTATTGTTTTGTTGTCAGAGCATATCTATGCCATGTGTTAGATCAATTTCCCTTTGAATTTGGATTTCCAAATTTCGTATCTTGGTCTGCCATTACTTATAAAAGAAGCTCTTTCTCTTTCTATTTGGATAATATTTAAAACTGGCTATTTTGTGAATCTCGGAGACTTAATGTGAAGCCAGGTTTTGGAGAATATTTGAACAGTTCACTTTTCTGAATGTATATAAGAAAATGTTTGTTCTTAAAAAGCCTTNCATTCTATGATTCTAACTCATTTTTAAAAGACTTAGCAACTTTTCATGTTTTAACCTCCAAACTGTCAGTTTCTTTGGACTTGATTTTTGCATGAAAGCCAGTCAATTGCTCATGTGTACAATGACTACCGGTTCAATTACATCTCTGCTTTTTGGGACCGTTGGCACTACTTTCATGCTTTCAGATTCAGCACATTTCCTTTTCTTACAAACCAGCTGCAGACATGATAGTCAGAATAAACCTATAGATTGTTAAATCAATATCATGAGTGACACTAATGTGTCGAGTAAAACTGAGCTTGAAGCTACACTCCTTTAGGTCTCAGCAATCAACAGAGCATCCTTCATGAAAGAACACTGGTTTTGCGTAAAAGGCTCAATTCAGTTGATATACATAGATTTCTAGTGTCAATAGAGAAGATTCAGGGTACGTTAATTGACCTTCAGTTAAAATCCCCTACAGAAGGATCATAGAATTATAGAAAGCTTTTGGTTGGAATGGACTTTTAAAGGCCATTTAATGCAATCACCTTGCAGTGAGCAGGGATAACTTAACAGGTCTCTCAGAGATGCATTCAACCTGATCTTGAAAGGATATTGGTCTCCTGTAGATTTTGTGCTATATTTACCTGCCCTTTGCTGCTGTTAGGCAATCTGCTGTATCTTAAATGGCATGAGATAGATGAATTCACAATGGAGTTCTAAAGACTCCCATCTTTAGAAGGGTGTGCTGAAGAGGTTTCGAGTGGTCTATTCACCTTAGATTGTTTCTGCAGGCTACTGAGAAATAGCCTCATGTAGTGTGCAACTCATCTTAAGCTATATTTAGATACCATTGAGAAGGAACCATCCAGGGGTTCTCTTTTCTCTCCATTAGTTCTCTCTTGGGATCTCCATTGATCCTTGGGTAAAAGTTCCTTGGTCTTTGGTGGTCTTTTGGCAAAAGTTCTTTGGTGTAAGATGCCCATCTTTGGGTAAGTGAGCTAAAAAACCATCATCAATGAAAATCAAAGCAGCATGTAAAAAAAAGTATAACTTTTTAGCAGAATATGCTCCTAAACTGAGGTTTCATACATAGCAGCAGAATCAGATAACTATCTGTTTATATTCACATTCTTCTCACCCAAGGTACTAAACTCCACTGAGAAGGTCCATTTTGGTTCATCCAAATAGGAGTATACAAACCATTCACGGCAAAGTAGCTCTGTGTTAAATTCTGTGCATTTTAAAGCTGATGGTCCATATTTAGAGGGTAAGATTCTTAGTGATAAATCCTAGACACAAACCAGATTTGAACTCACAGTCCAAATTCTATACTGAACCCATATTCTAATTCTTGGGATATTTTCCCTCCTGAAACCAATACTGCAATAAAGCACTCTACAAAGTAAATAGAACTATATAAAGTACCTCTAGATGTGCTTACTTTAAAATAAGGAAGAACATTAAAAGACACATCAGCTACCACACTGGAAAGTAAAATAAATAGATCTAAATCTCTGATCAATTCACCTTGATCTTTCACATAGTACTGTATTTCAGCATTTGTCAACACAATTCAATCTTTTAAGAAAAATCTTGATGTCACTGTTTGAAATTCTGTCTTTTCACTAGCTTATTGGAATGTCTTAACTGCTATTTTAAAGTTGGTAACCAAAGCATCATAAAAAAACCCCCAAAACTAAACAAAACAAAAACCACAAAACCAACAACAAACAAACAAACAAAACACACACACACACACACAAAATCAAAACCCAACAAAAAAAAAAACCCAAAGAACAACAACACATAAAACCCAGTAGGAGAATGGACAAGAGTGGAGGAAAAAAAGAAAGTAAAAAAAAAAAAGAGGGAAGAAAGGAAGAAAATTGACTTAGTTCAATAATCCCATGTGGCAAATCATTGTAACATTTTATTTTGGCTTTTTTTCGTGTGTGTGAGAAAGTGTAATAAGCCTGCAATTGATCTATGGACCTTATTCTTTGGGGAAATATGACTCACAGATGCATATTTTGGAGACACTCTTAAAAAATATTATCTCTCAAGTGTTGTGTGAAGCTTTACAGCCTTCTTTCTGCAAATCTTCTATGTCACTGTTAGAACCAAGTCCAAAATATTTACATCTAAACAAGTTATGGCATCTGTCAATAAAAATTCAGTCTGCTCCTAAACATTTCTAAGTGCAACATTTAAAACTGCATAAACAGGAGTGAACTAGTAGCAGTCTAAAGTTGTCATCATTGACAGTTATGATTTATCTTAACTCTCCCTAGCCATTTGGCTAAAGTTTTAAGTAAACACTTTCAGTCTTCCTCATGTTCTCTTTACTGCCACCTCCCACTAATAAGAGATGTTGCCAAGAAAAGCAGCCAGACAGTTCATTTACCTCCCAAACTTGCCTGAAAGTAGCTTGCCTGGTTTAGACAAGGGTCGAAACTACTACTGCACATTTTCAACAGATGGAACAATGCTTCACAAATTATTTACATTAAAGTTATTTGCTTTCAGGATGTGTGTTTAACGAATGGTTAGTTGAATGAAATATTGCAGCTCAGACAGAGAATGCAAGCAATTCAGGCAAGCCATTTATGGTGATAGATGTAGCCATGATCCTTAATTTTCTACAAAGCAATGTAGAATTTTGTTCTCATTCTTCACTAGCTTCTTGAATCTGACAAAAGTATGGTTTCTATTTTCACCCTCTTCCTCCTCCCCTACCCTCTCCCCTGCAGGCACAGTTCCATTAATCAGCCGTGTTGTAATAATGTCTTACACTGATAAGACATTCTCTTATTAGCAGATCTTCAGAGATCTCCATAGACAGGATGAACATGTAATTATCCCCATTTAAAAAAGACATAAAGTTTAATGTGTTAATTGAAGCCAGTCAGCCAAATACAGACATGAGATCTGAAAACACAGCTCCTCCTTCTCTGTTGACTCTCACATACTCTGTTATTGCCTTAAGAAAGCACTAGAGGTAATGTCACCTCTGCTAGCTATCATCCTGGTTCTGCAACTTCAAATGGCAGAGTGAATTGTTTAGGAGCTTCAAATGTAGTTGCTGCTAAAGCAGAAAACCCATATGGAGTTTCTCCCTTCACAATCCACTGAAATTGGGCAGCTATCACTGATACATGACATCACTTTTCTTCAGAATGTTTCAGAAAGAAACACTTTTCTTCAGAAAGTTTTCTTAGGAAAACAGCGGAACTCAACAATCAAATATGCTTAGGGAATTACTGTCCTGTTGCAAGGAAGAGAGAGCAACTTTATAAAGAAGGAGCACCCCACGCTGAAATACTTTTTGCTTCAAATCAACCCAAAGGAAGAAAAAAAAAATATCCCAAACTCAGTTATGTTTATGACAAAAAAGTACTCGCAGTATTCTGTTTGTCTGTCTATATTAATAGACTAATAATTTCCATGAAATATCAGGCCATTAATAGGATTAGGAAAGATTTGTTCTCAATTCATTAAAAAGAGGAAGAATATTCCTGGCATTAGTAAGCTTCTGTTTGGACCTGCAGAGAAGGTCATGTAGATTTTAGAATTCTGTGGAATGAGCAAGTAACATGAAAGGGTTTGTCTCAATTTCTGGATTACCTCTCTACTTTCTGTTCTTCCAAGAGGCACACAGGATAGCATTTGCTAGGAGGATTTTTTTCCCTTTTGTTGGAATTTCATGGTTCTGTCACCTTGGCAGGGTACACAAGCTAAGAGCTGAGATTTCCAAACCTGTCCTTGCATTGTGGAAATCAAAATGGCCTTGCCTGAAACATAGCTTTTGTCCAAACCAGTGACTTTCCTGACAGTTTGAGATTTCATACTTTCTAAATTACACCACCTACCCGCCCCGCCCTAATTTTATATCCTAGACAATTAGAAACAAAGAAGTGTTTTTTTAACCAAAGAAAAAAGTATAAATACTTCATTACAGATTATGAAACATCTTCAAACCCACAGAAATAGAATGCACTCATCCCAGAGTAAACTAAAAACTAATCTTATGTACTCCAATGTCTTGGTTCATTTTGCATCCTCTCTACCCTTCTTTTCCTAAGGATGGTTTGTTTTTAATCATGTCTTTCACTAGAATATTCTTTTAGATCCTTTTATTTACTAGGAATTTATCAAATCTTTTCTTTCTCTATTCTTTCATTTTGGACTTGGCTTTCCTTCTTCATGGGAACTTTGTTCTGACATTATATTGGTTCAAATTTATATCCCTAACTACAGTATAATTTTGTTTGTTTAGTGATCATTTTGTACTATGCAATATTTAAAAGCAGGTGTTAGATTTTGTATTTTATATCTGAAAGGGTTTCACAGTATGCATATCTTATGTGAGCCAGCTTAAGGCACACAGGGCTGATCTCTTTAGGTTCCCTACAAAGTGAATGGGAAGAGCTATGCTCCTCTATACAGCATGCAACTCAACAGGATGTAAAACCACAAAGTTTCTTAGTGGAACTTATTTTCCAGGTATGCTTAATGCACCCTGGCAGTGATGAAAGGTAGAAGCATAGCAGGGTGTATCATCAGAAGCACAGCCAATAGGTTGAAATAAATCATTATTCTCTTATTTGGTGCTCATTAGACCACATCTGGAATACTGCATCCAGTTTAGTGCCCCTCAGCTTAAAAGACATCAATAAACTAGAGAGACTACAGTAGAGAAGCATCAGGATGGTCAAGATTAGAGTATGTGCCTTAGGAGGAGAAGGTGAAGGAGTTTGGCCTGCTCCTCCTGGAGAAGAATGGTTTTTGAGGGCTATAAATGCACTTCCTACAGGAAGGTCAAACACCATACTAAAGTATATGGTGGGAGGATGAAAAGCAATGTATCATAAACTGAAACATGGGAGTTTTTGACCAGCTACAAAGAAAAGCATTTTCAGCATAAGGATGTTCCAGCACCAGAGCAGTCTGCTCAGAGAGGTTATAAGTGTTCTATTCTTGTAGGATTTCTAGATATAGCTGGGAAGCCTAAACTAATCTCACCTTTAACCCTAATCTGAGCAGGAGGCTGAACTAGAAATCTCAGGAGGTCCTTTCCAATCTGAATGATTTTATTATTCTGGGAAATTAAACGGTGAAGGAATCTCTGGATTCAATTCATAAAAATGAGATAGAATAAATTTTTAAAGTCCAAATGTCTTTTGTCTTCTGTCAGTGTAAGTTGGGATATAACTGAAGTGCATGGCTACACAATGCAATAAAAATGCTGTGAATGAGAAAGAAACACACTATGGGGTTTTATGTCTGTGAGGACTGTTTCAGGTTAGTGTTAACACCAAAATCAAAGTCTTCCTTCTGTGCTATTCCTTTCCTCCCTACCATACCAGAGGATGTTGTTTCCTAGCATGTGAGCTAGGATGTTTCGTATCTATTTGCGATGTAACACCAGGATCAGAAGTGAGTAATATACAAAAACATTTACCCAGTGATATATATGGGATGGAGTATGAAGCATTGTAAACCATGGGACACAAGGGAAAAAACAAATTAAGTAGAGAGGTAGTGCAAGAATAAAAATAAACCCAAAACCATTTAAACATATACTCATTTAAGTACCTGAATATCTGTGCCCCAAAAATGCTCTGAATGTTAAGAAGTGAGTGTAAAGGATGGAAATTAATCTCCAATAAAACATTTAATTTACACTTATCCGAGCTGGCTGCCAGTTCTGCTTCTGGATGAAAGATTTGCATGATCCCAAGAGCTATGTTAGAGATTCTAAAGAGTAGTCAAGGATCTCTTAAGAGAAAAGGATTACTCAGAAAAAAATACAAAAAGTCTTAGCAATTGAGGAGAGAGGATAGGGAATCGTTTGGATGTCCATCCAAAGAAAGGACAGCTTGATCACCAGCAGCTAACATAGCCAGCTAGGAGAAGATACTTCAGTTCTTCCACAGTACCCCTCATAGGATTAGAAGAAGCCCGAGGACAGAGGATGCAGGAAACAGAAGGACAAGAACTAAAGCATTTGATTTACACCTGAAAAACCAACCAAACCAAACCAAACAAAAAACCCACACCCACACATAAGAGAAAAACAACAAAGCCAACAAAAAAACAACCAAACAACCAAACCAAACAAACAGACAAAAATAAAAAAACCAATCCAACCTGTCATGAGTGACAAAGTGTGCAGCTAAAGAACTATATGTACTACAGAATCAAATAGTAATATCCTCCTGCTATTTCAGGGCACATTTCTTGAGAGGGAACTGAAAGGAAACTGAATAATTGGAAAAGTGTTTGGTTCAGAGTGGCTGGAGTTTGTAGCAAACAATGCTGTCTGCAGCAATGAAAAAATTACCACCACTAGGCAATAATGTCTGAATTATCTCTTCTTTCTGAATAGCTCATTTTTTTCAAACCTTGGACTACTATGTATATCAGATCGTATATATATGAGATGTTAATATAACATTGTGTTGTATGTAACTCAATATCATTCAGGGTATGCTGAATAAAATGCAATGGAAAGTCATATTTTTATATTGTTCAGCATTTACTATATCGCAACTATTCTTAGTGTGCAGAAATTCCTTCATCAAAATGTTCAGTGCAGTCTATTCAGAGAATTCTGAAGTTGTATTCTGTGTTTGATAACATGGCAAAAAAATACAAAAGGGACTGTGAGTTGCTACTTACCTTTCGCATGCATTTAATTTGTTGTAGAAATTGGAAAAACTCAAACTCATTATTTACCTTTGTAAATCATAGCTCAATTCACCTCTGCTGATTCTGTCAGTAAGGCTTCATTTTAGGAAGAAGACACCATGTTTGAGAGTAACAGGGCAGATAATTCAGTTGTAGATCTCATCGTGGATCTGAAATTTCATTAGCTTTGTTTACAAAGGAGACTGCCTTGCCATTTGAATGCAGACATATAATTTGGGATCAGAATCACAGAATCACAGAACTATCTAGGTTGGAAAAGGCCTTCGAGATTATCAAATCCAACCTATTATCTAACACCTTCTAATCAACTAAACCATAACACTGCCTCATCCAGTCTCCCTTTAAACACCTCCAGGGATGGTGACTTCATCACCTACACAGGCAGCCCATTCCAATGGACAATCACTCTTTCTGTGAAGAACTTCTTCCTAATGTCCAGCTGAAACTTGCCCTGGAGCAGTTTGAGACCCTGTCTTCTTGTTCTGTCACTGGTTGCCTGGGAGAAGAGACCAACCCCCACCTGGCTACAACCTCCTTTCACTGTCACAACTGAGTTCTATCAGTGAAAATCAGCTAAACAAAATCATGCAAACACCATGCAACAACTGCAGCATCTTAATGAATTCGGAAAGGAATGGAAGCAAAGTATGCATTGATTGTCTTCCTTGAAACCTCATCAAACAGATAAAGAACTATTTACTAAAATTAATTAATATCGGGTGGAATAAGGATTCAATATGACTCAAGTTGTCACATGAAATCAAAACAGTTATCAGTAATTTACTGACAATGATTTTACTTGCTGATATTTAAAAAATTAAACTGATAAATGATCAAACAAATGTACTTGCAATGACATCCTTTCTAAACACTGTTCCCTTTCTTACAAATTCTATAACTTATATAACCTTAAAAGTCAATTGCAAACATCTGACGCTTTTTGGTGGGGAAAACATCTATACCAGATAGCCTATGATGACTATTGCAGCTGACTTACAATTGCTATGTCTTGTAGGACATTTTTCCCTCTGTATACTTCTTGAATTTTGCATGACAACACATGCTTGGATAAAACAGTAAGCCAATAGTTAATTTACCCCTTTGTTTTGTGCTCACGGACAATGAAAACTACTGAAGCAAGAAAGAATCTCAGTTCGGACCAGAACACTGTGGTTTAAGCCCAGATTTTATATTTTGTCTTTGATTCACAATAATACAAATGGCATCTTTTTTTGCAGTTAATTGTGTCACTGCTATTATATATACAGCATCACAAATGTACACCAACATTGAAAACAATGACCCATAACCTGAATGAAAATGGGACAGAAACTGACACCTGCATCCGAACTTTTATGAGCTTTGGAGTAATGCTACTTGAAGTGTGATGTTAACAGAGAGCTTCTATTTTGGACAGCTGAGATCAAAACCACATACCTATATTTTGGTAAGTCTGGATCCCAAACTCAACTCTGAGCCCTAGTCTCTTTAATTCTACAATGCACGTTTACTGGAGATGGGGTCATAGAACCTTCTCTACTTTTGAGCTCTGCGCATTCTGCACAGATGAGGCATTAATCTTCTGGTAAGTTCCATCACTATGGCCTTTTCAGAAACGATGGTTGAAATCACTGGCTGATGACACCAAATGTTGAAATAAGCATATATTCTCTCGTCAGACCCCATCTGGAGTACTGTGTGCAGTTCTGGAGCCCCCAGCACAGGACGACATGGAACTGTTGGAGTGGGTCCAGAGGAGGGCCACGAAGCTGATCAGAGGGCTGGAGCAGGACATGCTACAAGAGTTGGGGCTCTTCAGCCTGGAGAAGAGAAGGCTTCCAGGAGACATTATAGTAGCCTTCCAGTAGACATTATAGTAGCCTTCCAGTATCTGAAGGGGGCCTACAGGAAGGCTAGGGAGGGACTATTTACAAGGTCTTGTAATGAGAGGACAAGGGGCAATGGGTTTAAACTGGCAGAGGGGAGATTTAGACTGGATGTTAGGAGGAAGTTCTTTTACAGTGAGGGTGGTGAGACACTGGCACAGGTTGCCCAGGGAGGTTGTGGCTGCTCCCTCTCTGGAGGTGTTCAAGGCCAGGTTGGACGAGGCCTTGAGTGACCTGTTCTAGTGGGAGGTGTCCTGATTATGGCAGGGGGTTGGAACTAGATACTCCCTGAGGTCCCTTCCAACCTTACCATTCTATGATTCTATGATTAATAACCAAGCAAAACAGCATCATCTTGGCAGCCCCTAGAGGGTTCAGTGTGGTGTGGGATTCAAGTGATGTCCCTTGGTTTATTTCTCTGTTGACTGTAAATCTGGCCACTCTGAGGCAAGCTGGGCAGCTGCAACAGCCACATGCCAGTTCTGGAATTACATTTTTTGGCAGTTAGGAAATGAGCTGGGACATTTGCATGGCTGATTCTAATCAAGTAATTTCTGGGCCAGGTTTAGAACAACCTCTGAGACTTTTTCATAGTGAGTCTGCTGGTGGGCTCTTTTATTTTAACATAGCCATTAATATTATGAAAGACTTTGTCTGTAATATGTCAAAGGTTGAAGACTGGTAAAAAGGGAAAATGAATGGGAAGTTCAAAATTCTCTATAGCTTTGAGGAAAAATAGACAGATAGATTTAATCTATTTTGCTACAATGCATTTTAAGTGAAGACATTTTACACTAAAATGACTAGTTCCCTAATGAAATGGACCAGAACTTGATTCAAGTTTTCTATAGAAATATATTCAGTTTATGTAAAAAAAGCTGCCCAGGGAGGTGGTGGAGTCGCCGTCCCTGGAGGTGTTCAAGGCACATTTGGACGTGGCACTTGGTGCCATGGTCTAGTCTTGAGGTCTGTGGTAATGGGTTGGACTTGGTGATCTTTGAGGTCTCTTCCAACCTTGCTTATACTGTGATACTGTGATAACTTAAAATAGATTTTTATGTATAATCAGATTGTTAAGATACCTTTTAGTTATGTCATGAAGGGATTCTATGTGATGATTTCTTTGATAAAAACTTTTTTGAGAAGTCATTGTCTAATATTGTGTTTTACGTTGAAATTTATCAATATTTCCATAAATCTCTACCAGGAAGGGCAGTTGCATTTTTTCTGCACTTTGAAAACACTTAAACTTTTGTCTAGTTAAAACCAGTCACTTTTGAGATTTCATAGAATCAGTAAGAGAAATGTTAAAATGAAGTCAATAAGAATAATTTACTTTCACTAACTGGTAAAATTCTGGCTCAAACTAAGATAACGACAAAAGTAGTGGAAAGGGCATTCTCAAGAATTCTGTTGTATTACAATTAGGATGTTTGTGCCATAGACTGTCTCAGTCTGTGACGTTTAAAAGTCTTCCTACAGACCAGATACCAGCATTTTGTATAAATATTTTTAAATATTTACTAAAGAACAAAAACATATTGAAGTCATATTTTAAAACTTACTTTAAACTGACTTCAGACTTTGCATAGGCACTGATGTTTACTCTCTGATCTGACACAGGAAAACTAGATCTTAAGTATTTTCCATCACCAGAGGTCATTTCAGCCACACATGCAGTAAACCTCAGCTTTTGCCAAATCTCCAGTTGCTTAATGGTGATGAAAGCAGCAAAGAGGGTAGAAAAGACCCAAGAAATTCTGAGATTTCCCTGCCAGCCCTCTTTATTAATGTTCATTGTTTCAGAGCTGTAGAGGATCAATGGACATAACCTCCAAAGCAGCCTGAAACTGGAGATGCAAGAGGAAGAAATTCTGCCTAGCAGAAGAGAAACCATGTGATGATCTTGTTAAGTGTCCTTCTTACTTGCTTGAAGAAGGTGACTGACTACACTGTTCCCAAAATATGTCTTGATCTTGGCTCTTTGTTGGTGGTGATTTTTCTTCTCAAGGTCAAATTCCTGGAGTTGTGAGAAGATGTTTAAAATAAAAGAGAGGGAAGCAAAGACATTTCTACTTTCAAAGATTGTGAAGCAGTGGTAAAAAAATGTGGCACTGACACAATAGCTTTCAAAAACACATAGCCTCATTTACAGGTGACATATTGCCCCTCTACACTTCACCACTCCACTGTATTTCTCTGTCTAGTCTTAGAGTCACAGCTTGGATCCTGCAAGGATCTCTTGTTAGTATCTACTGTTTTTTTTCCAATATGGAACAGAATTGCAAGGGCTTTCTGGCCATGAATACATGTCCTCTTCCCAGATCTACTCAGCATATGTGGAACACATATGCCAGATAATACCAACCTAAAAAATTTAGAAAGACAGCTCTGTAGGAAATCCCAAATTTTCAGTGTTTCTCCTTCACCCAAACTAGATCAAAACTGGAAAATATTTATTGCCTAGAAATTTTTACTAAATAAAATTATATAGAGATATCAAAGTGTATGGAATCAGTCTGACTTTAAACCACACCCACATGAATCAGTGAAGCGTCTCAAATGAGACATAAGTTCAGTCATCATGGTCACATTCTTATGTCTAAACTCTATTTCTGACAATGTGCATCTTCTGGCATTGTTGTGCCAGTTCCATAAATTATTCTTCTCTGGACAAATAACTTCTGGAGAATTAAGATTTGGTCCTGAATAGTGCTTTAGCTAAGCTGAGATATATGATTCTAAGTATAAGTAAGAATTCACCTTCCTGTAAGAAAAGTCCTACCCTTCTTATTCTCATGATAAGATCTGTTGTTATTTATTAATTCTATTGAAACTATGTGTAGTAAACCCTAAACTATGTTAGAGTCTTGATCTGCAAGTTACAATTAAATAATATATAATACCGGGAGACCTAAATACCCACAGTGCTAGTGTCTCACCAAAAGCAGGTTTTAAGAAGGATAGGAAAAGCAATAATAGCCTGACTGAAAATACGGATGAGAATTTCTTCCCAAGCATGAGGGGAAGTGAAAGAGGGTGCAGAGGCGTCTGTGAGATGATGATAAGAGCTGGCACCATTAGCGAAGTGATGTTGGAAGCTGACTGAACAATTGGACATTAGATTTGATAGGGGGTGTACCAAGGATAAGCCCAAGGCCAAGTGTTTGTGAAGAGAGTGGGAAATGGTTCAGACTGGAGCAATAAAGAATTTCTAGTTAAAGTTAGATTTGTTATTAATTTGCTGAAAACTGCAATTTCTGTCATATAAGCAGGACAGATACATGGACGAGTAAAGGCATCAGGAGAACAAGATGCCACCTTTTTACCAAAAAAGCTTAAATACAAGAGATTTTTGCATGGTGATGGAAAACATTTTGTTTCAGTTCCATGTATCTGGAAATTTTAATTGTACTGTTGTATCACCTAAGACACTGGCAAAATTAAGAATATATTTGATATTGTAAGACATACTGCTCTTGTTTTAGCTACCAAAGAATAATTAAATGTGTCCCAGAGCACAGATCAGGACTTCCTGGGTATATGGATAGCTTCTGGCCTTCTAAGTCCCTTTTGTACTTCTTGTTCACTGTTTTTGTAATAATTTAAATACACATAGTGATCTAGCTCCATCATGAGTGATTTTGGCCTCGGTGAAGTTTACTTAGCAACGGAAATACTCAGCTGCTCGCTGGTGACTTCAGATCAAACTCACCCACTTCCAGTATCAAAGCAGCATGTCTTCCTCCCACCCCTGTAGCCTGTAGCTATATAAGATAAAGTATTTTTCTGGAAGGAGTAAAAGATGGCTTCCAATGCCCTGAAACAGAGAATTGTGGTAGTAACAGGTATCTTTGCATTCTGTAATCTACTGCTGCTGGGTAGTTTAATACTATTTTCTCCCATAGAGTTTGCTGAATTTAGCCCTCACTTTATTTTATCTCTCAGAAATGGAATAAGGGATCTGTACTGGGCCCCATCCTCTTTAACATCTTCATTGATGATCTGGATGAGGGCATCGAGACAGTCATCAAGTTTGCAGATGACACCAAGCTGGGGGCAGATGTTGCTCGGTTGGAGGGCAGAAGGGCTCTGCAGCAGGACCTCAAGCGCCTGGACAGATGGGCAGAGTCCAACGGAATGGCTTTCAACAAATCCAAGTGCCGGGTGCTGCACTTTGGCCACAACAACCCCATGCAGAGCTACAGGCTGGGGTCGGAGTGGCTGGAGAGCAGCCAAACAGAAAGGGATCTGGGGGTGCTGATTGACACCCGCCTAAACATGAGCCAGCAGTGTGCCCAGGTGGCCAAGAAGGCCAATGGCATCCTGGCCTGCATCAGGAATAGTGTGGCCAGCAGGAGCAGGGAGGTCATTCTCCCCCTGTACTCTGCACTGGTTAGGCCACACCTTGAGTACTGTGTCCAGTTCTGGGCCCCTCAATTTAAGAAGGACATTGAGGTGCTTGAGCGTGTCCAGAGAAGGGCAACGAGGCTGGTGAGAGGCCTCGAGCACAAGCCCTATGAGGAGAGGCTGAGGGAGCTGGGATTGTTTAGCCTGGAGAAGAGGAGGCTCAGGGGAGACCTTATTGCTGTCTACAACTACCTGAAGGGTGGTTGTGGCCAGCAGGAGGTTGCTTTCTTCTCTCAGGCAACCAGCACCAGAACAAGAGGACACAGTCTCAAGCTGTGCCAGGGGAAGTTTAGGCTGGAGGTGAGGAGAAAGTTCTTCACTGAGAGAGTCATTCCCCACTGGAATGGGCTGCCCAGGGAGGTGGTGGAGTCACCGTCCCTGGAGGTGTTCAAGGCACGTTTGGACGTGGCACTTGGTGCCATGGTCTAGTCTTGAGGTCTGTGGTAATGGGTTGGACTTGATGATCTTTGAGGTCTCTTCCAACCTTGCTTATACTGTGATACTGTGATAAGTTATTTACTTAATTCTGAAATAAGACCAACATATTAAACAGACTTAGTTTTATTTTATTTTCTCAGTAGGTCAAGATATGCAAAGACAATTACATATTTTTTTTCAATCCTGGTTAGGTCAGAAACAGGTTGACTGAAGAAGTATAGGCACTGTCCTTGAAGGCTTTTAAGACTTGGCTGGATAAGCCCTGAGCAACCTAATCTGATCTCATAGCTGATCCTGCTGTGAGCAAGTGACATGACTACATGAAGCCCCTTCCAGTTTACATTATGCCACGGTTTCATAATTTTATGTTCAGTCAAATGAAGTGACTTTACTGAGTTAGTCAAACTAGAAAAAATACAATAGATAAACACACAATTCTAATATATAAATTACGTATACGTATTCTAATACACGCTTAGCACAGATTCCACTGTATGAGTTCATTAAAATTTAATTCCCCATGAGGCAATTCAGCAGATTGTAGGAAGTTTATTTGTTTTATTTTTTTAAAATTTATTTAGTGATGTACTTTCTTCCATGCCAGATTAGATCAGATGTCATAGAAAAAATATCTATGTACTGTAGCAGAACTGATGAGTGTCTCTGCACAATACAAACTAACTCATCATCATCACAAAATATGAATGAAACTACCTACCAACTGTTGATTTTCTGAGATGAATATAGCAAAAATTAAGAAAACCTCCTGTGATTTTTCTTCCTTTTCTGCAATGCTATTTCTGATCTGGAGAATTTTAAGGCAGGGGAAAAATTATATCAGTATAATTTTGCTACATAATGAAATTATAATTTTAATTCATGTATCTGCGTATTAAACACAATGTTTATATTTAACTAATGCATTCTTTCCAGCAATAAGTGATCTGAAAATGCTAGCAGATGGAGTATGCACTGATTATGTGGGTCTACAAAATCTTGCTGGTGATTCTGCATGACTTTAAATTTCTTTTCCAGTTGCTTTCCATATAAAGCTTTCTATATAAAGCTTATAAGTTTTGACATCCATATTTATTTAATGCAAGTTTCTCCAATTAATCTGTAAGCAATTCTGAAACTATATAACAATTTTTTTGAACCCAGTAATGAACAGGGCTCAGGAACAACTGCCCTGAAAAAAAAAATTACTATGTAACTACAGGGTGAAATAATGAATCTATTGGAGGATGCTCTACAGTGCCGGTCAACAAAAAGAAATGAATGGATTTGAAGTAATCTCAAGATGAAATTAAATGTTAAGGTAATAAATACCATTAGGTCTCTGTCTAACATTCAGAACAAATTTGTTCAGTCATCTCTGACAAAGCACAATGTATTTCTGAACTCCTGTGTCCTAGTTCTGTTGTCATGCTTGTGTTTGGGGACAACTGCACTTGACATTTTTATCAGGAGCACAGCAGAAAGTTGTTTGATTTTCTGTCTCTTTCTCTGTAAAAAGTATTGTTGTTGTTTGGGATTTTTTTTTTAATCTCTTCCCACTGTGCTTGTGTTCTTCTGCAACCCTCAAGACTCCCATTCTTTCTCAGAATCAGCGTGCCCCAGCTTGGCTTCATGGTGACACAAACCAGGCAGCTCTGCTAGAAAGGCATGTGCAGCTAGCTGCCACATTTGCTTCTGACAGACTGTGCTTAGTATCTTGATCAAAAAGTTCTAATACCACATCCTCTTGTTTGGGAACTGCACAGACAGACTGAAATGCTACTCATAAAGACTGAGACAATGGTTTGAATAACTGATAGGGAAATTCCCCTGTGCAGTAACATTCTTGTTCATTTGGCAGCTTCCAAACTATATTAGGACTTTCGCTTTCATTTTCTGTACCCTGATACTGCTATATCAGTCTCTGCGTTTGAGTTTTCAAGGCACTACACAAATACAGTTAAATAACTCTGCAATTAAGTCATACAAGGATCAGAAAAAGTAGATCATTAAGTCAGATACATAAACATATTTTTATTTACAGAAAAAAAAATACTGTGAAGAACAGTTGTGACCTTGTTTGAGAAGAAAATTGTTAAATTTTCACATTAGAAAGACAAGAAACAATGAGAGAGAGAGCTGACTTCAATTGAACAGTTCATTTGGTCTGAAGTGAAGAATGTAATTTAATTTCCAGGGAATTTTTGGTTCATATGGTTTTTTTTAATGTTTTTCATCTAACATAGGTAATTTTTGAAAATAAATAGGTTGGCTAGTTGAACGTCTTACCAGGTACTTTCTCACAAAAGAAATTCAGCAAATCAAGATAAACTCATGAATATTTTTTTTTCTTTCAGTCAGGGATGTGAACTGCAGTAAATAAACTATCCAAAAGTAAAATAAATGTTTATACCTACTACAGAGGGCCTATTGTTTTCTTGTTTTTCTCTAAACAAAAGCATTTAGTATGACAGTATCTTTTATTTCTAAATGAGGCAGGAGCATACATTTTAATAGAGTTTTCTAATTACATAGGAGGCTTTTCCTATGAAATTTAAGACATGCAAAGCTATCTAGAATTTAGGAGGGAAAATACTGTGAAATTTCCTGTAAGCTTGACTCTACAGTTCTATGCAAATTTTAATATTACAGTGACATTTACTAAAAAACCCATCAAGATAGATAAAGACCCCTTAGTCCTTGAAAATAATCTGTTTATTCAAGTGTAATAACAAAGCGGAGATTTTAACCTCAGCAGATTTTCTCTGTGGAACACTGTTAAAATGCAGCAAACTCGATTACTTATTAAGAAAGCAATGCAATCAAGATAGAAAACAATAGGTGGCAATATCTCCTAGCAAGCCTAATGTGTAAAGTGCAATGCCATGTGCAATCTGCTGCCATATCCACTATCAATACTTTCCTTCTGAGTCACATGTGAGTACTGAGAACACAGATTAGTGTGTCCACGGAACACGATGTACATCCAACAGAACGGCATGTGTCCAACCCTATGGAAGGACCTACGTCACGCAGCTCTGCTGAAAACCATTGATGCTTCATTCAAAACACGGGCAACCTCTGAGCCTTCAGGGTCTGTGTCAGATGGGGATTTGAATTTGAGTGGCATTCGACTTGATGCCATTCTGTTCAGCTGTAGAATCATGATATGGTCTCTAGCTTGCTCATTTCAATGAAACAGTAAGTGAAATATTTTTCTACAAAGAGCTAATTTAGCTGTTTCTAGGTTACTTTCTTTCTGACCTTTATGCTTCTTTTCATCTGACTGACTCATGTGGGAACAGATAGACCAAAGCAGTTCATTCTGTGATAGTAGCAGCAGAGATGTTCCTAGCAGCCAACAAAGCCAGATTTTATTCCTATTTTTTGTGTCTGCACTGCTCTTCTTAAGGCCTCCTGTAAATTTTCTGGTCGATCTAGAATGTGGGCCCTCTGGGATTGAGTTTGGGGTTTACTCTTTCTTACTATGTGTCTGCACAGGGCCTCCTGCATAATGGTCCTGATTTTGGCATGTGTTTAACTTTTGGAAGGGAGCTCAGGAAAAATTCACTGCTTTTGTGGCTCTGGAATGCAGGATCTTTCTTCGAACAGTAGTTAAATATGTGAAACAACATATCATGATTCATCTTCACTTCCTGGAAGCACCCTACTGTACACTGGGTTCTCCTGCACTTGAAGAAGTGATTATACAAAGGAGGCTGTAGAAAGAAATGAGATAGACCTCTCTGGATTTTTCATGCTGATCTAAACACATGGTAGAGAGAGCTGCAGTACCTCTTTGCAATTTAACTTTTGATTCGTCTGATCCAGCACTTTTCTGGGAAAGAGGAGGTGCATACTAAGGAAAAGAAGGAATATGTGCACATTATTTACCTTATATATATAAATTTACACACACGTGCGTGTGAACATCTCTATAGTCTTGACTCATACACTTAAGCCACCTTCAGACATTGGTGGATTTTCTAGAACGAGCTATTTCTTTGTGTCTTACTGGCTGATTTCAAAGAAGAATATGTTTCAAAAGCTGCTTTTTGCAGGCCACACATTCTGAGTTGACTAACTCTCCAGGACACTTTACAGTATATGATCAAAGTTAAATTTTGTATTTCAGGATCATTATCCACTCATCTTTTGTTGCTGTTTGTGTAGTGACATTGCTCTGTCACAGAATGGCGACAGGTGAATAAAGTTAGAAACCTGGGGTTTCAGAATGTAGACTAGTGAAATATCCTCCCATTCTGAGTTTGAGCTTTGGTTTTCCATTTACATTTCCCTCTCTCTTTAAAATACACTCTAGCACAAATTGGAATTGAAGGGTAGGATTTCCAGAAATATTCACCAATTGTATTACTTACTGATTTCTAGAAAACAACCTCAGACCAGCATTTGGTGTTTGCAGAAATCCTGTCAATTAATTAATGGAAATTAAATTATTTAAGCTGTCAAGTGACTGCCAAGGAAAGGAACTCCTTAATATATAGAACTTCATCATTTAATCAGACCATTTTATGGAGACACTACAGCCACTACAATTCAGGTCTGAAAATCAGTGTTTTTTCACATCTCTCAGTTGACATCTGTCAGATGCTACAAGTCAGCTCCAGGTTTCATTCTCCTTATCTGTTCTGTAAAAAAAAAGTTGACATATGATTTGCAAAAGTGATGTTGTACCAAGAGAAGTCATATGTTACTAGAAATGGGGGAGAATAAACTTACAATATACATGCATTTTTGCATTAATGTTCTGTAATAGAGGAGATGTCTGCAAAGTATACGTGGAAAAGTAGCTCTCTTCCATAGAGAGACAAGTGCCAGCTTTAAAAGAACAAATCCAGAATATAATGGGTGTTTGGATTCCTGAATTGCTCAGGAGATTGAATTAGAAGATGGTGATAATACCACAATGCTTTAAGGATGAAACTTTGTCCTACTTCATAGTCCTTAAGAAAAATCTTGAGAAATGCGGTAAATTCATGTTTCAGCTCCTAATACTAGATAAAACTATGACCTACATAGCAGATGTGAGTGAATATGAGATTGTCATGTAGGCTGGGGCTGGTACATACTTGACAACCCCATTAGCATAAACCCTGTGGAGACCCTCAAAAAGTACCCTCTCTCCTAACTCTTGTCACAGCCAGCTTTTTCATTGCAAGTGCTCTCCTCATTCTCTATATTAAAGCAATCTAGCATCTAACCTATAATTATAACCAGATCTTCATTTGGTTAACCAGGGCTATATCAAGAGTAGCTTCTTTAATGAAAACATGCAGCTCTGTATCCCTGGGACAAGTGCAAGACAAATACTGATTTGAAAAGCTGGCTGAGCTTGGACAGAAACTGCAATCAGTTCTTGGCTTTTGTGGTATGAAAGGGAAAGAAAGATCCCTTGAGAACATCAGTGTGATGATATTTTTTTTTTTTCTCTTATATGTAGTTCACATCATTGACATTATAAACTATGTCATATATTTAATCAATGCCTAATTTAGGGAAAAATAAGTGTCTTGAATGCAGTGTTCACACCTCACTGAAAAACTGAGCTTTGATTGAGCAACTGACTCTCTTAAGCTCCTTTAAGAACTTAGCTCTTAAGTTTCTTGGGAAAGTTGCTGTTCAGTTCGAACAAGAAAAGGAAATGAGCCTAGAGGGGATTCATGGGGTGGGGACATAATAAAGGAAATTGAAACCCAAATGCTTTTCTTTCTGTAGCTTCACAAACATTTGTCAGATATTTAATTAACTTCATATTTGGTTTTTGCAGGCCGGATCTCACATTAGTAGCTTCAGTTGCTAAATATGTAAAATCTGAACAGTTATTACTGTTTTAATCAGCAAAATTGTTAGCTGTGTTCTCTTGGTGTTGGTTTATGGAGGCCCCATAAACTGGCACATAAACATCCAATGTCCTGCCAGTTTTGTTTTCTATTTTGGCTAACTAATTGTCATGGAGGAATTCAGACACAGAAAGGGAATTAACTTCCTTCTTCTTCATGAGTTGTTGGTGTAATGTTCAATGATGATACCATCCTCGGTCATCTGCAGACTGTGAGCACTCAGAGGATTCTTCTTAGTGCTTGTTACCTTTTTTTTTATATACAACTTTTTTTCTTTTTTCCACACAACTTCTTGTTTTCTTTCCACAGCACTCCTCTCACCTAGGGGATAGAGCAGATCCACAACAGAGAGCATGTGCTGGCACCCACTCAGCTGGTCTTCAGGGAAATGGGTTCACCTAGTTCTACTTCTGAATCTCTAAGAGATAATTTGTGGATTTTGATGCCTTTTTTAGCTCTAGCTCCATGATTTATGAAATAATCTTGCCAACTTTCTACAATATTGGAATTCAGTACAGATTAACACTCAACTATCAGATCCAAATGGAGGAAAGGTGAACAATTAATGCTGCCTAACTTGGAGATATATCTAAATAACAGTGCCTGTACAGAGGATTAGAAACCTGCATCTTTTGCCACAGAGAAGCAGAGCCCTTGATTTATTAAAAATAAAGCTTGGTTGCATGCTGTGTCTTACTCATCAGTAGCTCACTTTTACTTCAGGGTTTACTTTTGAAGCAGAATGAACAAGGTTCTTGCCTTCACCTCTATGTAGAACTCGACATCAAAATATCTTTGTCCCTCACCACCCACTGACTGGTGCCTTTGAGCTTCAAGTAACAATACTGCTCTGAAGAAAACAAAAAACATACATCAATCAAAGGTGACCCCATTCTGTTTGCAAATTAAATTTAAGTGATAAATTTTCTCCAAACTCAAGTGTTCAGTATACTTCTCTGTCCAAGTAAAGCAGTTTGCATGCAGACTTTCCACAATGTAGCTAGTAGTAGCTTTGACAACTTGAAGGCTTTAGGTATCATTGAGAATTTCACTTTAATGAATTATTTCTTGCAAAAATATCATGCTCTTCTAAGAATAGTAGTCAAGACAATAAGCACATATAGGGCTAAAAAAGCATAAGTTTGTATTAAATAGACTTATTTTATAACATCCTAGACTCATGCCACAGAAACTATTTGTCTGACAGGACTTGAGCAAAGCTTAAGATCATGTTGTTAAAGATTTGGAGACACGTGGGTGCAGGTTATTAAGATGCCATTATGTTGCTTTGATGCCATTATATTACCTTGATTACTTTATTGTGACTTTCATTTGATTTTTGTACAGTTGACTAATTATTATTTAGAATTATCAATCTAAATCTTTAGAACATTTTTACACAAATACAAATAAATCTACACTGAATAAAACTCATTAGGTTTTTATCACTTCATTTGGTTTTATGCTTTTCTCAGCTGATATATGGAATATTTCTGTCCCCCACCATGAAGTAGGTTAAAACATTTGGGCATCTATATTGTGGAAGAATATTTAGGTTTTTAGAGAGCTCTGTACTGGATTTTTATCTCCTTTTTATTTATCGGTTCTTCAACCTGAATTATATGTTTGCTCATAAAGTGCAAATATGTGACATGGGCCATTTGTTAGGGTTCTTTTAGAACAGGGCCATATCTGGTGTTCCTTGCCCACCTAAAACTCTTTTGTCAGCAAAAGTACAGGGAATATAGAAATGGATCCCAGGAGGGATATATAGTAGCTATGAATAGTATGTTAGTTGACCACAAAACAGAGCTGTTACTGCCACAAAACAGAGATAGCTTATTAGAGAAAAGAATATTGTAGTATTGGAAGAAGTTTTTCTTCAAATTGGTTTCCAAATGTTGCATTCAGAAATCAGATGAACAGCAATACCCAAAAAAGATAGATGATCTTGAAGTCACATTATGAGATATTAATTTTGAGAGAGATCCTTGCCAGTGGGGTTTCTACCAATGGACATACTATAGCAGCTGCCTATGCCTTTGCTTTTATCTAAATGGAAGTTTTCCACATGGGGATACAGACTTTTCTTCACTCTAAAGCCCCTAAATGGGTTCATATGTTCTCCTGACTCCGAAAGAAAGAATGGGCCATGTAAGACTAGACAAAGGCTGATAATTCTTTACCTAGCATGTGGGTTACTTGTGAAAATATTTGTGAAGTAATGTTTTACAGGGAGGTTTCAAAATTTGTTGGTTCTGTTGAACAGAATGAAAAATTTACAGCATTTTTCTGTTTTCAGAAATAACAGTCCTTTCTTATTTCCCAGGCCTTGGTACAGAATGCAGTGTGGCTTTCCTGGTCACACAGAATTTCACAACATGGATCCAGGAGCCCAAGAAATGTCAATGCTTCAACAAAAAGTCTGGGCAGTTCCTGAACAGAGTCTGAGCTTTCCTATCATTTCTGCCTCAAGCAGAAAATGATACGTTATGTTTTCTTGCAATGTTGTGAGTTATTAGTGGCATTTACATGATCACTTAATGCTTGTAAACTCATTGGTATATCATATAAAATGCTTATATTTCTTATTGTTCCCTTTTTCATTGTAGCTTATTGTAATATAAAAAGTCAGCCACCTATATGTTGGGCTTAATCCAAATTAAAGTTAAATTTCTTAAACAGTTGCTGTATCTTCTAAGGACAGCATAATACCTTCTGCTATGGTAGGGGACTGTAGATAGCAACTAGAAATACTGCATTTCTAAAAGCAGCTTCTTTATGGTTCTAGTGTGGTTTGCAAACCTTTGGTATGGTCAATCCCATTTATGAGCTCCTTTAATTGCATTTTCCTCATACCTTTTAAACTTCATGCTTTATGTAGTACACAGTAGGTCACCTTCATGTAACCCATCAGAAATATTTGAACTGGGTTAAAAGAGGCTCAGTCAAAATTGTTTAGCTTTTCCTTATCTTATAAGCCTGTCTTTTCACTAACTCTAGACTCTTTTGATGGTCACATTGCCATATTTCAAAGTTTAAGGTATTTTTTACTTCTCTTTATATTTTACAATGTTCTCAATGCTGAGAGTAAAAACAGAGAAACACAGTATCAATCCTTCTGGTTCTGACATAGGGTCCATTTCCTCAAGGATTTATCTGCATCAGTGGTCATGAGCAGATAGATTAAAAAATAATACAAGACTTGGCTTTGTCCATTCTCACTGAAACAACATTGGGAAAGTAAATTTTGTACTTTACTAACTTCATTAATTTGAACAAATGAGATTCAGCCATGAAATTATAAACATCTACAGCCCAGATATGTACATACGAGCTTATAACTTCGGGTCCCTTACACTCTGTGGGGAGACCCTGCTAAAAGAGCAACTCACTTTATCCCAAAATTGGTATCTAAAATGCCTAAGATGTATTGCACTAAAACATCTGTTTAGCTTGATCGAGCCTGAATGGGGAGATGGGATCAATTATCTAAAACAGAGACAGAGGACACTTACATTTGGTCAGGTGACTTTCACATGAGGTTTCAAACCTTATTTTGTACTGAATCACCTGAATCGTATTGCTGATACTGTATGTTTTAAGACTTAAGTGTGAGTCATTCTGCTTTGGAAATCAGATAAGGCTTTTAATATTCAGAGGTAAAACCAAATGGTTCTAACTCAGCATCTTATTTTATTGAAACATCCTTAAAGGGCAGTAGTCTCTGATTTAATTTTTTCTTTTATGGTTATGCTACCTTTACTAGAGTTTATGTTGTCCAGGAGTACCCTGAATCAGTAGATTTCCTTGCATTCCAGCACCTTGTTTTCATATGTTCGTTGGAAGTAACCTAAGCTCCCAAGGAGGTCAGACAGCTTTGGATCTAGTTTCCTTTACCTGAGTTTGTCACAGCTATGACAATCCGGTGATTAAAATATTACTTTAAATTTACATATCAGTTCATTCTCTACTCATTTCAAGCCAATGTCTTAACTGCAGGCTGTAGATAGTTACTTTCTGTGATGGTTTGGGAGTTACCCACCCTCCCACACTTTGTAAAATGACCCAGACTGGAACTCAGTTGGCTGAAAGTTAAGGAATGAAGCTCTATTTACAGCTCAGCACAATATACAAACAGATATATACACTATATACAAGAATATTTACAGAAATATACAAGTTAAAGGTAATACAGAAACACAACACCCCTCCCAGAAATCAGAGACCCCAGGAGTGGCTCCCAACCACCCTTCCACCTTCTCCCCACCCCTATACCTTACCCCAAGGTTTGGCTTACACACAAGGTGAATTTGGAGGATCGGCCAGGGGGGGTTGGAAGAAAAGTGGTTAGTGAGGGTACTCAGCAGAGAGGAGAAAGCCCAAAAGCTGCTAGCAGCCCGAGAAACGACAAGCCCAAGTGGCTTACCTATGTTTTGAGTACTTTTTCTTAAACAGTTCAGCAAGCCTATGAGTGAAGTAGACATCACCATTGTTTCCTTTTCACAGCCTATAATATAATTTTCTCTATTAAAATATTCCAATTAGCCTCAAACCAGCACACTTTCAGATATGTATAACATTATCTGAAAATTCCATTGCAAGTAATACATCTCTTTCAAATATTTTTTTCTTGTATAAAGCAATACAGACAGGTATAATTATCAGTTGTCAAAAATCTCAGATGACGTATTTGTTTGGTAAGCAGGTCATATGGGTGAGCTGGAATACTGACAGTATGCCACACTATAGCAGGCAACAGAAGTTGGATGCTTCACAGTTTTTTAATTAAAAATCCACCCCCAAACATTTTGATAATGGATTAATTCTTTGCTGAGGTTGATTTTGTGCCATTCCAGTCTAAAAATACAAGCCTCAGAGGAGTTTAAGCACCTGATATCCATGAGATCTCACCAGCACAGGGAGTCTGAACCCAGATATGTGGTCCAAAACAGTTAGGTTGACTGAAGTCTCTCCAAGTGAGACAGGATAAATAACTCAGTTCCGTTATAGCTTCAATGATGCCAAGACCTGGCTGGCTGAATTCACATCTCATCAGGATGTAAACCAATCTCTGTGACTAGGGAGTCCTGTGATGCTGCAGTCAGCCATTAGTGCCCAACGGCCAACTAGAACCACACTGTGATGTAAATATTTCCAGTGAAATAGGAGAAGGAAAGAAAGGCTTGACTGGATATGTTAATCCATTTAGAAGAGAGAGGAGAACTGTTCTTGTTTCCCTCTGGAATTTTATTAAGAGTATTGTATATTGGAATTGTAGTAAAATGTAGCAATTTCACATCTTTTATCTTCTAGACCACAGTGGAACAACTGGCAAATACAGGGAATTCTGAAATGTGAGATGGTCTTTTCCAGCCTAAATGATTCTGTGTGTTCAGGCTGCTGGTGGCTGCAGTAAGCATTGGAAAATCTAGGCAAACTTTCCAGAACAAATCTGCAGAAATACTTAAATGTGAGTGCAGAAAATTACATCTAAATACATAATTTTAAATGTTTTATTATTAGTGCATTGATATTTTATAATCTGGGCCACTAAATGAGATTAATAGAGAAAATATCTCATTCAGTGTTTCTGTAATTTGAGCCAAAAAAGGGGTTTAGTTACATAAAGAAAAACTAGTAATTTCTTACACATATATATGCTTGCATAGACATTTGTACAGTGCAGAAAAAGACCAGTATTTTTCTTTTTATTAAACGTTGCTTGTGAAAAAAAAATCATAAATATAATTTTCCTTAAGCTTGTAAATGCCTAAATTAAAATCCTTTAGCAAATAAAATACTGAAGTGTAGTTTATGTTCTGGTGTAAATAACTGTGTGAGGTAGCAGATTTAAAGGACAGTTGAACAGGTGTCTATGAACCATCAGAAACGAAAAAAACCAAAATGCAGTAAAATAAAAATAGGAGGTTTTGGAACATTTCAAATAAAGGATGTCATGGCAAAATTATTTGTGATGAAATAATCCAAGGACATTGAGCTCTAGGAGCTCAGAGAGGTTCTTCTTCAGGCAAGTTGGTAGGAATTTCCACACCTAAATTTGGATTACTTTTGTCATAAGGCCCCACTTTAGAATTTATTCTTCCTAATTGCTTCTGGATTGTTTCTTGTCTGTACAACTGTCGATCACGGTTTCATTCTTCTTCATCATGTCTATGAAGCTACAGCAAAAGCTCCACACTGTTGCAGGACTCACTGGTATCCCCAAGGAAAATAGTATGGAGAGCCAGTAGTAAGGATAACAGAACACAGGGCAGCTATCAGATATTTCTGAAAACAACCAAAAATAGTGTGCTGCACTTTGGGAAAATTAATCAGTGAGTGATAGTGCTGATGAGGTGATGTAACAGCTTTCTGCCTATTTTTTTTCATGCTAATGTTCCTCTGGAACCGGGCAGAACTGGATTGCTCTTACCTCAAGTTGCTTGTGCTGTATCAGTTTCCATTCATCCAGCTGAAATACCTTCTTCCCTTGAGAACAGCCATTACTGTTCTTTTTTAGCTCAGACTCACAACTGTTATGAGGAATTGTTTGGAGTTTAAACAGTTAGAGTCCACATGTGAGGAAAAAACAGTTCCCTCCAAACAAACTCATAGTTCCCGGGAGATTATTCCCTGGATCCAGATTACTAACAGTGGGAGGAAGGCCAACACAAAAGCATAAAATATAATGGAATGACTAAATCAGTGTGGCATGGTTCTTGGGATGAATTTCCATAATCTAGTATTCATGGAGGTTGATTGTTTCTTGCACAAGATGTGGTATAAGATGTTAATTATTTTATTTACAATTGTTGAAAATATTCAATTAAGTTTCAAAATAAATCTGTTTGTGTCTTCTTGGTTTCTGACTTCCACTGTCGGAAGTAATTT
This sequence comes from Ramphastos sulfuratus, assembly GCA_013399055.1. Taxonomy (NCBI): domain Eukaryota; kingdom Metazoa; phylum Chordata; class Aves; order Piciformes; family Ramphastidae; genus Ramphastos; species Ramphastos sulfuratus. Next base: position 498,563 of record WBNM01015583.1, on the reverse strand, counting down.
ATTCATGTATGTGTTCTCTCACACTTGTTCCAAATGTAGATTTTCAAATTTCTGTACCATGAACAGGACCTTCTACAATGTACACTAACATAGCACCATAGCTGGTTGAACTGTAGCTAGGAGTAGATCTGTTATAGAAAATAAAATTGCACTCTAGAATGATATATTCATGTAAATAATACACACAGCAGAGTAGTTGATTTATAAGTTTGAGCAGGTAGGGATTGCAGCAGGTCAGCTGCCTAATTAAGCTAATTAATTAAGATTAATTTTGCTTTCCGTGGGAAATGTTCATATCAGTGCAAAAATTTGTGATCATACAGGAAAAGAATAAGGCCTTTAAAATGTGTGCTATACTGTGGCAGAGAGTTGCTCGCTTCTACTCTCTGGAGTTTAAAGGTGGCCAAAATGCAACTTTACAATTCAGTCTGTGGAGGAATCTAGACCTATATATACAGTGAAAGAAAATAATTAAACTACTGGTCACAAAGAACAGATTAATCTGCATCATTAACTTATTGCAGTCCTGCTAAAGACAGAAGTATTACACGCCTGTAACTGACTGGAGAGACAAGCCTGAAGTTTGTTTTTGTTTTTTAAATAAGATACCTTTGAAACTATAGTTTTATAGTTTCAAAGGTACATGATACATGATGGGGGATACATGATGTATCCCCCATTTAGAACATAAAACAACAAAAGCAGGAACAAGAGGAGTGGATTTAGTTGAAAATTAATTCCTTCATCCTGATCACCCTCATGGACCTGCAAGAAGAAGCTCTGGGGTTAACAATGGGCAAATACAGAGGAATAATCTCTGTGGTTCCTCTGTCCGGGTGAGAATGTTGTCTTCTATTTAATTTAAATATCCAAATCCAAATTATGGCCCCAAAATGCAGTCTATTTACAGTCCTCTTGTGAGGGCATGAGTGCTTTGGTGTTGCATCAGATCAGGGAACTTGTTAAGACAATAGCCAGATGTTTTGTTTTATTTGTGGGGCTCCTATATAGCTGGATCAGCAGCTTGGCAACAAGAACTCCACATGTTGACTCTTCTGTCTCATTTGAGGAGCAAGAGGAGGAAACAAGATCAAGAAATGGCAAGAAAATTTTGAAGTGCCCCTGGCAGGATTTGACTGTGAATGCATTACTCCATCCAAGGAAATTTTATTTCAGAATTCAATGACCTTTGATGTAGCAAGGCCTGGGCTTCCACAGCCCACTTACTAGTCCCTGAAACTAAGTACTGAAAAAAATCTCAGTAGTGCTGGAGAACATGACTTGGATTTTACTGTCAGAGTTTGATCTCTACAAAGGATCTTCATGAAGATGTGGAAACAGCTTGGTAATACCATAGAGTAGAGATAGAATGCTACAGTAGTATAGCCTGGGTGCAAGTCTATAAGGACTTATATATAGCCTCATCAGTCCACAAGCAAGTCAGGGACTGAAAGGTCAGCAAAAATTTAGAAACTGCTTTTGACACTCATGTCAATGGCTCCACGTTTAAAAAAAAGAAAAAAAAAGGAGAGAGATTTCAGATAGCAGTAATCTGAGGTAAGCCTCCATTTCCTTCCTGAATCCAAACTACCTAGCATTTACTTGAGGGCTTAGAAGTGGGCCTGAACATTTGATACTTGGTCTAGATTCTAGTAGGAACTTTCACTGACTGTGACCAAAGTTAGACATGAATTAGAACAAAGTAGACTGGTAAAAACTGAGGATTTCATTACCAGTTCCTCGAACCATCTAACTCCTTTTGAGACAGACTTTTTGCCAATTTTATCCCAGGTAAAATACAACTCTTTTAAGATAAAGTCCAAGTTTCCTTTTTTTTTTTTTTTTTTNNTTTTTTTTTTTTTTTTTTTAGTTATTAGGAAAAAAGAGCCAACTTAGAAAGACCTTTTATGTCAACAGAAAGACAAAAGTTTCCCACCTTCTGGTTTATAGAGTCATAGAATTGTCAAGTCTGGGAGGGATGTCAAAGATCATCCAGTTCCAATCCCCCTGCCATTGGGCAGGGACACCTTCCACTAGATCAAGTTGCTCAGAGCCCCATCCAACCTGGCTGTAAAAACCTCCAGGGATGGGGCTTCTAGGACCTCCCTGGGCAACTTGTTCTAGTGTCTCACCACCCTCATGGTGAAGAACTTCTTCCTAACACCGATTCTGAGTCTACCCACTTCTAGTTTTGTTCCATTCCCCCTGGTCCTATCACTAGCCAATATCCTAAGAAGTCCCTCACCAGCTTGCCTGTAGTCCCCTTTGAGTCCCCACTCAAAGACCACAATAAGATCTCTTCAAAGCCTTCTCTTCTCCAGACTGAACAACCCCAACTCTCTCAGTCTGTCTCCATAGGAGAGGTGCTCAGCCCTCTGATCATCCTTTCTCTGAACACATTCCAGCATGTCCATATCTTCCTTGTAACAGAGGCTCCAGAAACTGGATGCAGTGCTTAAGGTGGGGTCTCACCAGAATGGAGTAGCTTAATTAGCAATATAATAGTTTAGAAGCTACTTTTAAGAGGTTCAGGAATGCTTTTATTATCCTATCCAAATAGCATTTATTAACATGCACATATACTGCACTTGGTATGCAAGAAACCTTCTTGCAGTTATAAGATTAAGATCTAAAAGGTCTCCAGAATGTCAAATTGACAGATAAGTGAAGACAAATAAAGTATTAAAAGAACTTTTAAAAAAATGAAATTAAATAAAAATGATGATCCTATAAAATGTGACACCTTATTTTTTCTAGTACAGATTGGCATTTTTTTCTGGCCTGGCCTCATCAAGGTGCAGTTGAACATATTCTGGACAAAAATTATGTTCCCAAGTTCTGCATGTGATGAATTTGCAAGCTATAAGTATGCAGGCGTGAAATTTGGCACCTTCCAAGCTGCACGTTTGTACTTACAAATTCACTCAAGATTTATAGCCATTACTAGCAGATGATGTCATCAGCCACTGCACATATTCCCTACCTCATTTTCCCAAGGTAGGATTTAATTTTTTTTTCAGGAATGTTGAGCTGGCAATGAACATTGATAATGAGGACCAAACAGCAAGGACAATGTCAGATTATTTTTAATACCAGAATACTATTCCTTTGCGGTTAATGCTTTGCAAAATGTTCATGCATCAGCAAATTTGTTGCCATGTAAATGCGTTTCTCAAAATGTTGGAAGGTTTTCCCCTTAGTGATAATGTCAAAACTGCTAATGCAGCAAGAAGGTGACCAGCTCAGAGAAGCTACTCTCCAGGGAATGGGCATAGAATCAAATCCTGCCCCTATCACACAAAATTCCTTCCAAGATTGCTATAAGCTTTTATAAGTTGGTCTTTTCACTCTAAAATAGTATGGTTTAATCATTGTTTTATGGTAATGGGCTAAATTCTGCTTGATAGGATTTGGTAAATCTGGAGTAACCATATGGATAGTGGTAGGCTTTTTTTCTGGACAGTCACCAGTGAAAATAAGAATAGAAGAATCTGGCTCTTTGCATAAGGTTGCTATTTATTCAAAATGTGCTCCTGCAGGCTGTTCACATACTTTCTGCAAATATTTTAGTTGTGATTCAGGGCTATGGATTTAATGTGAAATGAATCACAAAAATATCAGACTTCTAACGAATAATACATAAAGGAAAGATGAAGTCTGTATTGAAGAGTGATTTGAAAGCAAGAGCAGAGACCTTTTTTGCTGCACATAAGGGGCACTCATGAATCATGACTTACACTACACCTGATCCATGACTTATGGGAATTTTCTTTCTTACAGTGAACTGCAGAAACATTTCATGGAAGAATAAATGGCATATGCCAACATATTTTATTGGCAAGATGTTGTTGCCCAACACTAGATGAACACACCAATTATTGTCTGCTATTAGATGTGCCAAGTACTATATAAAGTATGTCAACTGTGAAGCACTTCTTTCATCTAATAGAACCAAGCTATGACTAGTTGTAAAGAGGATGTGCTGTTCCAAGCTGTTGAAGGTAACTACATTCTGGTTGAGACCCTTTTGTTTCTTTCATTCCTGGAAATTATTGTCATCTCAATTTTTATCTGCTCTTACAAGTTAATTTGCTTATGAAATTTAATGTAGGCAAGGAAAGCATGAGTTTGTTGTAAAAAAAGTAAAATAGAAAAATTCCAGTATATTTTGTCATTGAAGCTTGCTCTTCCCAAAACCTGTATTTTGAGTGCATAACATTTGTCTATAGTTCCTGCACTGACATTGAACTGAATTAGACCCTCATTCGGAGCTATCAGCAATGTTGAAGTAGTTTCATGATAAAAAAATCTTTATTATATATTTCTTTGATTATAGATGGACCAATGGGGACTGTTAAAAGATGTGTATTTTTGATCTGTAAAATAATTTCATCTGTTTTTAAAGGTTTTGGTACCAAAAACTCAAATATTGAGGTAATGAGGGAAAGCTTCTACAGAGCTATTTTGGTTTTGCAACCATACTGAAAGGCCATGACTTACAGACTTACCTCATCTTGTGTTATGCTTCAGTGACAGCTGAAAACCACTTTCAAAGTCGATATATTCCTGGGACTGACCTCTAGAGATGTCCAGCCTCTTCATTGACTACAGAAGGGGATTAGAATGATTCCATTTGTGCCTTAGTAAGTATTTAAATTTGCTGGAATGAACTGAGACTAAAGTGTCTGAAATTATATTTTATTTATACTGGAAATGCCTATGCCCATAGATATCAATATTTATAGACATATAAAACTACCACTTCAGAGAGGTGTCATCATGTTTTTAAATCAGAACCAGATATTTCCATTATTTACCGTGCCAGCTCATCAAAATAAAGCATTATGGTATTTCACATGAGATATTGCCTGGTTAGGAAACTCAGAGTTATGCAAAGAGTATGGTTTTGGTCTGCAAAACATGCAGGAGTTTCTGGATGGAAATGGTCACCGTTCACCCCAAGGGTTTTTTTGTTTAATTTTGTTTTGGGGACTCTTTGCTTATTTTGTTTACAGCAAAAATGCAAAGGCATCCACCAAATTTTTTTGCTGGGAATATTTTTTCCAACAATCTCTCTAAACAAATAAATAGGAAATTTGGCTGTTCCCCATATTACACATTAAAATCTATCAAACATAATAAGCATGACATACCAACAGTGAGTATGAATTATGAAGTCCAAGAAGTCTGGAACTTCTCCTTCCTGTCTTACTTTGAATTACCAGTTCTATTCAGGTAAACCTGGTTGCAACACAAAATGCCATTAATAAAAATATTAAATTTATGTCTCAGAAATTCAGCTGTTGTGAGTCATCCAAGGCTTGGTTGTTGAAATTCTCTGAAAATAATTGCTCGAGTTCACTTTTTTTTTTTTTGTTTTGTTTCTTTCTGTTTTCCTTTTATTTTATTTTTTAATTTGAATCTGAACCTTTTCACCACAGAAACCATCCATTATATTCTGACAGTGTTCAACTTGGACATAGTCTTGTGCAGCTCTGTTTCAATTCAGGAGAGCAGAAATGCACAGCAGTCAGCTCAGTGTTCAGGCTTTCTATCCAGTCCTTATATTACATCCTTTTTTCTTTTCTTCCCCTGCATACATCTGGTAAGGTAGTTTTCTAAATTTGTCACTATTAGAGCAATGCAAACTATTTATGAGAAAATCTCCAAAACACATGGAACTCACCTGCTTCCATGTTTCATTACAGATCTGAAATTCAGCCCAGTTTCAACAAATATTTTGCAAACTTCACAAATCTTTCAATACTAATGGTTGAGATATAATTCTTCATTCAATCTATCCAAAGGCCAGAGTATATGTGAAATCAGAGGAACCTCTTTAATTTTTAAGTTTTGCTTTTTGATTCAGTTTTGCTCTGTGCTGGCTCAGTTTATTCAGGCTCCAAATTAGAAGTAAAACCTTTCCTTCTCCCTGAACTTTCACCCAACTCTTCTGTGCCTGCCAAAAATGTGATCAACAAGAATAGCTCTGAAGACCTCACCTCAGGCAAAGCTCCCATTTCCATTTTCCTCAAGGGAAGCTTGACCTGGCTAAGAGGACTGATAATGAGCAAGAAATAGTAGGGGCAGGCTCAAGTATTTTTAACAAGAGAATGCTACTCCTGTGTAGTCAGCAGCCTGCTGTGAAATGCATTAACAACTCTGAAACTGAAAAAGATGATCCCCAACAGAAAGTCGGTATTGTCCTGCAGTTATTATTTACAGTTTATTTAGCACAATGTGTTCAGCACAATGTAAGGCACAAGTAAATGTAATTGCTAACAAATAATACAGAACATGGACTAATATAACAATATTTTATCAGAAAGTTTAGCATGTCCAGGTTGATCTGTCAGGAAATGAGCTCAGAACATTTCATTTTTGTGTTTCCAAAGTACTACTTTAAACCACAGACACTTTGTATTCCATTCAGTCCTAGAGAGAATCTTATACCTTCTCATATCCCAGTGTCTTTCTTAAGAGCATGATGTCATGTTATTAATATCTGTCATGTGCAGTTTCTGCAGTGAGAGAGGATACTCTTTGCATATCATTGCATTTGGGTAACAGTTTTGGGAATGGTGAGTGGGAAAGATGAGTGATAAATGTGCTGCATATATCCAGCAGAAAAGTGGGTCTGATGAACATCATGCGATAGACAGGACAACATGGGGGTTTTTGTTTGGTTTGGTTGGTTTTTTGGTGTGTTTTTTAACATCTCTTTTCCTATGAGAATTAATTCCAGAAACTTGGACCAATCTCTTGAAAGGAATGTTTTCTCCTCTGCACATACAAGCATTACCTTCTGTGTAGAAAGCATTGCTGTGCCTGGGGAGGGGATTTTGCATCCCAAGTTCCCACCATAGTGCCAGAGAGATTCTTTGAAAGGCTGTCCACACTGCCAGCTGCAGACAGATTCGCTCCTCCTGTGTTAACCCCAGAACCAGAAGGGCTGTTCTCGATAAACTGCCAAATCAGCCCTGGAAGCAGAATAGTCACGTTCACACACAAAGGGCAGGGTATATTAGCTTGGGCGTGGCGCCAAGTACATGCAACTCTACTGCTTCCAGATGCAAATTGGTGAGTCCACAAAGTCCTACTCTGCACTTGCATGGACTTACTAATTTGGATCTCTGGACCATAGTCTATTTTGCCCCTAGCTATCCTGAGCGCAGGCCATCAATCATCTTGCAGGCAAGGAGGAAGAATTTCAACTCACTTTACTTTTTTTCCTTCTTAGAGGAAGCCAGTGGAAAGAGAGGATGTTCTGGGATGGTTATGCGGCTTGTGCTCTTAGGTTATGCTACTGCATTTAGTTGCAGATTCCTAGGACAGATGGTTTATGGCCTAGGTATATCACATTACTGAATTCCATATGGGAGGTGAGAAAAGCTTGTATAAACTCAGAACCAGGCCATCATCTACTAGGAGAGGTGGAATCCCCTTCTTAGAAACCAGGAGCAGAGGAAAAGGGAAAACAGTTGTACTCTCATTATTGCTGCATTGAACATCATGAGTTCAGACAATACTGTCTTAGAGTCAATGAGGATAGAATAATTGCAGTTGGAAAAGACCTACTATGGTCATCTAATAAAACTGCCTGACCACTCAGAATCATAGCATCTTTGAAGTTGGAAAAGACCCTTAAGATCGAGTCAACCATTAACCTATCACTGCTAGGTCCATCACTAAATCACATTCCTGCGCTACATCTACATTTCTTTTAAATACCTCCAGACGTGATTACTTCACCACTTCCCTCGTTAGCCTGTTTCAATGCCTGATAACCCTTTGGGTAAAGAAATTTTTCCCAATATCCAACCTAAACCTTCCCTAGTGTAACTTGAGGCTATTGCCTCTCATTCATTCCTTCTGTTATGAAGTTGTTCAAGATTGGAGCAGTTGGGGTCCGCCCTGCTGAAAGCACTTTAGGTGGCGGGCCAGCTTGGTGAGGAAGAAAAGGTGACATAGCACAGACAAATATCTGGAAAAACTAATTACAGAAAACCTACTGAATCTTTTCCAAAAATGATTTTCAGCCAGACTGATTTCCCTAGACAAAAAAAAAAATAATAAAAAAAAATATAGAATATATAGAATATCTTACTCAAGAGCATGAAGTAAAGAACCAGACCAATAAACAATGAGAAAATCTTAGAAGCTCCAGAGCAAACCACTGCCCATCTCAGCAGAATAGTTTCTTCACTGTAGCCCTTCATCCTAACATTGGGATTTCAACTTAATGAAATCCAGTGTCATTTAATTCAAAACCATGTCTGAGTTCTCAATATACAGGAAGAATCCTAGATGTCAAGGAGTAACTGAGATGTGGTTTTATAGAAACAATTAGAGGTTTGTTCAGAGATAGAGCTCTCATAACAAATTGATGAAAGACAAAACAACAGGCAAGAATTGTTTTCTACTAGAAATCATCCAAGCTAAATAACCAAAACCAAATCCGAATCTTAAAATCTAACCACCTTTCAGAAACCAGTTTTAAAAAGGATATAACTAATCAGGAAACCACATCCTCACCCTTCAGGCAAAATGAGATATTGAAAGGCTTTCCTTTAGAGAATTAGGGTGAAAAAGCACAACTCAAAACAATATTCAGAATGTTCCACTCCATCTGTAGAAAGATTTCATTGTTTCAGTAATCTCTAAACAATTCATTTTAATTATGTCCTAATAGTAGCTGAAATTATGAAACAATGGTTATGTGAAACTGAGGAAGCTGATATTTTCCATTTTGAAATATTTAAATACAATAGTTTGAAAAGTAATTTTTTAAATCTGATTTTTGTCCAAGTGCTAAAAAGTTATTGCAAGTGATCTTTCTCCATCAAAATTTTCACACTGAAGATGATAACCACAACAGAATAAAAACTTTGTGAATTTCTGAATCAGCTGGAGAAGGTAGTGGGAGCTAGAGATGTGCAGGTAGTAGTCATGATAATAACTATATTCTGCAATGGGCTTCATTTTAGCTGCCTTCTAATAATTTGGTCATTACAATACCATCCATTTACTCCTAAAGTCAGTAAAATAGCAGCCGTAAGCTTCGGTCCCCAATGACTGGCAACTCAGAAGCTGGAGCTAAGATTTCATGACACAAACATTTTCAGCTTTGTGTTGCAAATCCTTAGCTACTCTTAAAGTAAATTAGAGATTAGAAGAAGGGGAAGCAGATGTGTAACTAAGGGCTTACTCTGGAAAGAAAAGGGAAATCTCCTCTGCCCACAACATCCACCTGCTTATTATCCACTAAGGTAAAAAAACCCTTCTCCTCTAATCTGCCATAACTATTAAACTAAATGTGAGCTGAGGGCATTTATCTTCACAAAGGGCCAAAATGTCAAGAAGTAATGGTCATTCTACTAATTTTGGCAACACTAAAGGAAACATTCATTCCCTAGACTGTGTGGGTCTTTACATTTTTGGAGTTTACTTCTTCTTGTTGAAGGTATATCTGAATCCAAACTACTGGGATTAGAAGGAAGAACCTGTGAGATTTATTAATTCCAGGCCCAGGTGATTGAAAGAAAAGAAATGGCACAAAATAGTTTAATAAATAGTTTGTGTAAATGGCCTAGAAATAATAAGAGTTATAATAGAATTAACATTATAAAAGTAATTTAGAACTGAGAGAAATTTAATACTCCACACCTTTTTAAAGGGACTGTTATTGAAATCTGTTGAAGTTAGGAGATTATTATGCTTCAGAAAAGGAGTATATGGACTATATAAAGGGCAATAATTAATAATGTCAAAAGACTTCTATTGTGCCTGGAGAAAGCAAACATACTTCTATTTAGCGTCATTAATTTTAAGACCTCAAAGTAAGGGATAATTCTTGCATAAAATATGGTTTCTTGTCCTTCTGTAATGGTCAAACATTCACTTTCCAGATTTTCATTTATTCAGTTTTCTTCTATTCTGTCACATAAATTTTTGATGTATAAATGATATAAGATATTGGTTGATCAGAAGAAAAATGTGTCACGCAATTCAAATAAGGCTTGTCATAGCACCAGAAAATATCTGTGGCATCCCCAGGATAATTAGAATCAAATGAAATTCAAAGTGAATCACAATTATTTCATAAAAAATCTGGTCATACTCGAAGACTTTCATCAGGGAGAGCATTTGTAACACTAGACAAAGCAGCATCTCATTCAAAGTGTAGTATAAAGTCCTTTTTTTAAAAAACAGAACAGATTTCTTTACCAAAAAGCTGAAGGGTAAAAGTTCTATATAAATTTGTAGGCACATGAAAATTGGCCTGGATTTTGCAAAGTTTTTCCAGTAGAAATTTTAAAAGAATTAGCAGGAAAGAAGGTGTATCTTATTAAGATGCAAGGAAATATAGTCAAGAATGGGCAGAAGCTTAGTGACTTACAGCAACAGAGGACGGACAATTCAAGAGGATCACCAGTCTTTGGTCAAGGAAATTCTATCTAATTGCCAACTCACCACCTCCACAGTGTTACTGATAAAAATTGTTTAAATTATTTTTTCTTATGTCAAATAAAAACTAGAAAAAGTGCAGCCCAAGCAGATCTCGAAGTAACATGGGGAAAGAAAGCAAAAAGTACCAAAAATTAAAGCTGCATTCAAGTTCTTGAAAGTTGTAGTTGCAGGTTTAACAAAATATCAGGAAGGAACTTGTCTGATTTTCCTTAACAAATACCACTGTGACAAATATTGTCTTAACAGTTTAGACCTCAGTATTGATTCCAATAATTTTTTTCATTGATCACTCCATAGGAACTTCTGAGATCACACAGAAGGGTAACATTTAATGAAAATTACACACTTTAACTTTTTAGCTAAAACATAGCACTTTAGTGTTATCATTTGCATATGTACTGCACAATCTGATGTATTAGCACTGAACATTCTGTAGCTGCATCTACATTTAGTCTGTATCCAGGGCTAAATTACAGCAGTTACTCTATCATCCAATGGCTCACTCTCCAGCTGAGAAAGGGAATCAGAAAAAAGAGAAAAGATCCATGGGTTGAAAAAAAAAAACCTAATGCAATGAAACACCCAAGTACTACCAATGCCAATATAAAGCATACAAATCTATACTTAATCCAACAAAGATACAGCATTCACAAAATATAGGAAAGCGAAGAGCAAGAGATTCCTCAGCAAAGCTACTCTTTATATTGAGCCTGAATTTTATGGTGTAGCATACACCTGTAAGACAACTCAGGTCACCTATTCTGGCTGACTCATAACTGCTACAGGTCTTCAACCCACGTCTGGCCTTTTATTTTATTCCAGCAAAACCAGAACACAATGGCAAAAATAAAAGTCAGATTGTTTTGATAGTTTGCTCATAATTTGGCAATCTGATCACAAAATTCAGAGTCACTAGGACTAACAAATTCTTTTATGTGGTCCACCACACAGATTTTTAAGTATCAGATTGAATTTCAGATGATTCACAGAAATGAGGGACATTCCTCTTATTCCCATGGTCAGAGCTTTTGTGAGATTCCAACGTGGAATATGATCACAGGAGACTGAAATGTAACATAATTAATTAAAATTCCATTGGATTTCCATAATTACAAGTCCTAAATATCACAAGAATTTTTCTGCTGGTTATGAAACATCAAGGCAACAACAAAGAAGTAAAAAGTACATCATTGATTGAATATATTCACCATGTAATTTATCATTTACTAGTTTTGCAAAACACTGTTAATAGGAAGAATTTCAGAGAGGTCAAATTCCATTGCTGCTAAAGAAAAGTCACGCACATTATGCAATATGGTGTACCTGGTATAAGGAATGTAGTGGGTGCAAGATTCAGATTTAGAGTCAAAACTCAAAAAAATTAAGTAAAGAGGGAGGAGTACAGACCAAAAGTGNAGTAGCCTTCCAGTATGTGAAGGGGGCCTACAGGAAAGCTGGGGAGGGACAACTTACAAGGTCTTCCAATGACAGGATGAGGGGCAACGGGTTTAAACTGGCAGAGGGGAGATTTAGACTGGATGTTAGGAGGAAGTTCTTTCCAGTGAGGGTGGTGAGACACTGGAACAGGTTGCCCAGGGAGGTTGTGGATGTTCCCTCCCTGGAGGTGTTCAAGACCAGGTTGGACGAGGCCTTGAGTGACCTGTACTAGTGGGAGGCGTCCCTGCCTCTGGCAGGGGGTTGGAACTAAATGATCCTTGAGGTCCCTTCCAACCTTACCATTCTATGATTCTATGAACAAGATACGTGATGAAAGGACAGTAAATTCAGAACAACTGTTCTCCATCTGGGTTAGTTTTTTGTTTGTTTTTTNATTTAGTCTGTATCCAGGGCTAAATTACAGCAGTTACTCTATCATCCAATGGCTCACTCTCCAGCTGAGAAAGGGAATCAGAAAAAAGAGAAAAGATCCATGGGTTGAAAAAAAAAAACCTAATGCAATGAAACACCCAAGTACTACCAATGCCAATATAAAGCATACAAATCTATACTTAATCCAACAAAGATACAGCATTCACAAAATATAGGAAAGCGAAGAGCAAGAGATTCCTCAGCAAAGCTACTCTTTATATTGAGCCTGAATTTTATGGTGTAGCATACACCTGTAAGACAACTCAGGTCACCTATTCTGGCTGACTCATAACTGCTACAGGTCTGCAACCCACGTCTGGCCTTTTATTTTATTCCAGCAAAACCAGAACACAATGGCAAAAATAAAAGTCAGATTGTTTTGATAGTTTGCTCATAATTTGGCAATCTGATCACAAAATTCAGAGTCACTAGGACTAACAAATTCTTTTATGTGGTCCACCACACAGATTTTTAAGTATCAGATTGAATTTCAGATGATTCACAGAAATGAGGGACATTCCTCTTATTCCCATGGTCAGAGCTTTTGTGAGATTCCAACGTGGAATATGATCACAGGAGACTGAAATGTAACATAATTAATTAAAATTCCATTGGATTTCCATAATTACAAGTCCTAAATATCACAAGAATTTTTCTGCTGGTTATGAAACATCAAGGCAACAACAAAGAAGTAAAAAGTACATCATTGATTGAATATATTCACCATGTAATTTATCATTTACTAGTTTTGCAAAACACTGTTAATAGGAAGAATTTCAGAGAGGTCAAATTCCATTGCTGCTAAAGAAAAGTCACGCACATTATGCAATATGGTGTACCTGGTATAAGGAATGTAGTGGGTGCAAGATTCAGATTTAGAGTCAAAACTCAAAAAAATTAAGTAAAGAGGGAGGAGTACAGACCAAAAGTGTAACCCAAGCATATTGTGTTCAGAAAGTTAGCTAATGATGTAATTTTCCATGCTATGTTTTTCCACAAGATGCTGGTTTCAAGGGCACTGCTAAAGCATACTACAAAGCAGCCTATGTACTTTGCATAAAGACCTCAAGTTATAGGTGCCAAGAGCTGTTTATTTCTCAAATACCCACCTTATAATAAACCTAGACTGTCTTTCAGCCTTGGAAACATTAATGTATCCTGAACAAGGCAGTCTTTGGCAGCTCTTAAAAATGAAGGAAAACTTTTGTCCACTCAATCCATCCTGTGGACACTTGGAAGCCAAGCCTTCCTCAGGAGCAGGCCAGCTCCCTTCACTGAGTGCTCCACACCTGGGCACAGCTTCACAGTGGTGCAGGTAAACCAGACTGCTAAAAGGGGTGCAGCACAAAGTGCATGGCAGTAGATTTATGATGGTTTTAGCAAAAACGCTTGACATAACCATCCCTTCCATTTCAGGCAACTATATAATGCACGAACAAGCATTCAATGCCTCCAACACAGGAAGGGCATGGAAGTGTTGGAGCGTGTCCAGAGGAGGGCTACGAAGATGATCAGAGGGCTGGAGCAGCTCTCCTATGAGGACAGGCTACGAGAATTGGGGTTCTTCAGCCTGGAGAAGAGAAGGCTTCCAGGAGACATTATAGTAGCCTTCCAGTATGTGAAGGGGGCCTACAGGAAAGCTGGGGAGGGACAACTTACAAGGTCTTCCAATGACAGGATGAGGGGCAACGGGTTTAAACTGGCAGAGGGGAGATTTAGACTGGATGTTAGGAGGAAGTTCTTTCCAGTGAGGGTGGTGAGACACTGGAACAGGTTGCCCAGGGAGGTTGTGGATGTTCCCTCCCTGGAGGTGTTCAAGACCAGGTTGGACGAGGCCTTGAGTGACCTGTACTAGTGGGAGGCGTCCCTGCCTCTGGCAGGGGGTTGGAACTAAATGATCCTTGAGGTCCCTTCCAACCTTACCATTCTATGATTCTATGAACAAGATACGTGATGAAAGGACAGTAAATTCAGAACAACTGTTCTCCATCTGGGTTAGTTTTTTGTTTGTTTTTTAGTTTGGGGGGTTTTTTTGGGTGTCGGTAATCAACTGTTGGAATTTACTGACAAGCAAGGGAGACATGTGCCATGTTTAGACATAAGAATTTGGGTAATTTGTTGACAAGTAGTGTTTGTAGATGTGCGGGATGTTTAATCTCACCTTAAAATTTGTTTTTTAATGCTTAACTGCATGCAGATGTTTGAACACAATTTGTCAAGTAATATTATGTATGTTTAGGGTCCTAAATATTGCAAACCCATATTGTTCCAGGAATTCAGAGATGTCATGATAGTTTACTACCTTTGTGGATTTGGACAGAGATCATGATATTTACTTGCTCTTCTAACGTATTTTCAAGAATAGATTATGCAGTTACTCTGTAGCAAACAAGAAATAAACTTGGCATCTAGTCTTTCCTTTATGTAAATTTTTATAACTCCTTAGCCAACTTGGCCAGCAAAGACAGCTGCTAACATGCACTGAAAGGAAAAAGGAAAATCGAAAGGAAAAAAGCATTTTGTTAGTACCTGAAGGATGCTGTTGCTTGCTATAATCATTTCGAGCACCACTGATAACTGGTTCCTGAAAATATTGCTGGTCATGAGTAGAGATATGACCAAGCACCAAGGCAGAAAGCATGTGACTCAGCTCAGTTCCAATCTATATTTCTAGTGATTCCAAAGGAGAGTTGAGAATATGCTTGGGCGGGATCTTCAGCTGATATAAAGCCAGCAAAGATGACTAAATGTCAAGGGAATTATTTCAGTGATTTCCAACTGCCAGGGTTTCCCTTGAAGATTAATTACTGCTGCTCTTAATTTTTAGATTTTAGCACCTTAGGATGTTCTAAATTGTGCTAGGGGACAAGATGGGAAGAAAAAAAAACCAGTCAGCTAAGAACCCATCCTTTTTTTCACTCTTCTTACAGCACGGCTTAGCCAAACCTGAAATTTCAATGCAGCAGTGTGTCCAAACCACAGCACATGGTGAGTTAGGATCTGGGGATGATTTGGCCCACTGTGCAGGACAGAGGGACCACCCACTCCAGTAGTGTAATTTATTCCCATAGAAGTCACTGGGAAAACTTGAGTGGAACTGGATCAAGGCTCTGTATCTGTTTCCAACCTAACTTTTTCCTAGTATTTAGAAGAGATTGTAAGAAATTTGATTTGATTCCTCTAGAGCAGAACACAAACATCCTGGAGTTCTGGAAATCTCCAGCTACATATGCATGTATTTACACAGTCATATTTATATTTATCTATTGGGCTTATGAGAGAAGACTCCCTGTTAAACAGAAATTTCCCAGAGAAACATATTGCCCAGGTTGTTAATTTACTCATGTCTTCAACAACCAGAAGGTAAGACCAGCTGTCCATTCTGACATTCACAGTATTGTGGTCTTTAACTGAAATGTCCTGGCAGCAGTAAAATTATAAGGAGTTCTGTAACATGTGTTAATCCAAGGATCACTGCCTGGAGTGGATTTGACTGACCTTGCTGGGTGCAGAATGTCCTTTTGCCTTACAGAATTAGCAAACCATAAATCTTACAAGATTGGATAAGGCTGAAGGACACATGGTGTAATCTGAATAGTAAGTCTGTTTCCTTCTTTAATAACCGGTTCTTGTGTATATAGTATAATTTTGGATTGAGGATGTTGCCATCTAAAGTTGTGTCATCACTTCCATTTAAAAAAAATAAAATGTTTCCAGCAATATAATGTGGTTTGAAATTTATGTCTGCAAAATCTGTCTTTGAATTTTTTTTAAATTTTGTTTTAATTGGCAGAGACAATTTTGCATTCTAAATTTAATTTGCAATAAGCAATGTCTTCCTTATTTTGTCTTGGCTATATAAATCCATATTCATAACAAAACAAAACAAAAAACAGACAGCGAAGCTTATATGTAAATGACAAATGAGCCTGAAACAAATCCTGGGAGAAAAATCTGAGTCGGAAGTTTGCAGTCAGGCTATCTATCTGCCTCTGAATTGTGTTATAAGATTTAATTGTTAGAATGAGATAAATCTAAGCTTTAAATCTAAACCTGTTTTTAAAAGTTACTTCAGATTAAACTAATTTTGAATTCTTGAGGCAAAACTAGGATGAAAATGTTACATTCATATTCTCGTCACTTTGTTTTTCCTGTGTGGGCTGGAAAATGATGAGACAGATTTCAAGTCCATAGATGACAATGGAACATAACCTGTATAACACTTGGTGAGCTGTCAAGTAATAGGGTCAGGTTAATTCATGATAAGGGGAAAAGTCAAGAGCTTTGAACTTAACTTTTCCAGGTTGCAGTGGGAGGCAGCTCCGATGGCAGTTGCTATCTTCCAACCACTGAACACACATTTCTTTGTTACAAGTTGATCTCAACATAATATCATTGTGAACGTGGTATCTAAACCTATAGAGTATGACTTTCTGTTGACTTCAGCTACCAATTTTCTTACCTTCAAAGCAGGTATGGAAAGGCAGTTGGAAGTCTCAAAAAAAAAAAAGTCTTCTTCAGTCCTATGCTTAAAAGATATTTGAGCTTTTTGCTTTATTATGCTCCATCTTTTTATGTTGTTTGGAAGCAAAAAGCATCAACAGCTCATCTGGCACGTTGTTCTGCTGCAGGAGTCAAGAATAATTTTGCTGGAATGACATAAATAATTAATTTCATCCTTTCCATTCAGGCGTTATTTTCATCCTTCTTCCTGTTGTCTGTGCATTGGTGCTCTATAACTGTGAGCTGACAGGGGTCAAGACTACTATTTATATGCTTCTTTTATATTTCAAAGAGCTTTTTGCACCTTCTCACTTCTCTCAGGTTTTCTGGCCATCCAAAAGAAAACACATTGAAATGCTTAAGAACTTTTATGAGACGATTCTGAGTAGGTAATGACTGTAATGTTTCCCATAGAATCACTCCATTAGCAGTTCTGAATGTGATATTGTGGAGATTCCCAAGAACAAAAAAGAACTTCAGGGTGTCCTTTATTGTCATAGGGCCTTCCTTCTGTTGTGTGCTCTTCCAATAAAGTTTCTGGAGCCCTCTAATAACACAATCATGATCATCCTCTTTAAATCATCTGAAATCAATCTTTTCCTGAACAAAAGCACTCATCGAAAATAACATTTTTTTTTAACAAGAAAAATCCTATTAAGTTGCTCTGTGACAAAACACAATTTGGTTGTATTTTCATTCTGAAGGAAACCTTGCCACTCCTTAATCCATCTTACACCATTTCCCAGAGTATTTCCTCATGGAAAGGATGTTTTGCAAAGCCTACAAGAGAATCAGCTGGTCACTCCTCTAGCTAGAGTTATACTACGTTCAGTGTCTTTCATCTTTTTTATGATACTCTCCAACATCTGCTGTATGTAGCTGGTCCTCCCAAGGTAAATTCTGGTGCTACAATATCTTATAAATTTGATAGTTGAATGATCATAAAACCATTTAGTTTAACTTAGTCATTAGACTCTACCTTTCTCAAATTCAACTTAATTTCTTAAGTCACCCCTCCCATCTCTCAATCTGACCTCGACAGCACCAAGTTCCTGACCTTTAATTAATTTGGGGGCAATATGACTTCATGAGAAAAAAAGTTGCAGCTGATTGCTGGGAGGTGTTTAGCTGGATCACAGCCAGAGCTTATGGGTTGGAGACTAGATTGCGCTTAAAGCACACAAACCACAGACCATGGTGTTCTAATGTTATCTTTTGCTGCCTACTACTCTTTGAATATATCAGTAACATATGGATAAATTCTCCAGGTTTTCACCATTAAGGTCACTTAACATAATTAACTCTCTGGACAAACCATGACTGCTAAAGAAATCAGATCATGGACATTGCAAATGAACTTCTTAGGCTCACTCATTATTCATAGGAAACACGAGAGAATTACAGACCTGCAGAAGAACAAATACCACCATGTCAAATTTCTGCCATGTCTAAACTCTTTGCCCTTCTGTAATTTTAGTTGTCCTTTTCCTCTTCATTCAACCTTCCACTTTTTAGGGTAGTATCCTTATTTGATTAAAGATCACACCTATTTCTAAATCTCAGCAACACTTTTCTATGATTTGATCATTCTGATAGAGTTCTAATTTATTATAGAATGCTCTACTACTATGGGAAACATCAGTTGTTCATGACCCTTTCATTTCAGACCAGATAGCAAACTTAGTTTTCATAGAAGAGTCTATTTAATGCTAATATGACCTTTTCAGTACACTAGTAACTACATAATCAGGGTGATAGTGCATTTTGCATTCACAAATTCAAGACTGAAGATGCAGAGCATCTCAATAGCATATAATCAATACTGATTTTTTTTTTCCTATCACAGAATCACAGGATTAACCAGGTTGGAAAAGACCTCTAGGATCATTGAGTCCAACCTATCACCTAATTCTTCTAATTAACTAAACCATGGCACTAAGTGCCTCATCCAGCCTCCTTTTAAATACCTCCAGGGATGGTGACTCCACAACCTCCCAGGGCAGCCCATTCCAATGTGCATTCACTCTTTCTGTGAAGAACTTCTCCCAAATGTCCAGCTTAAACCTGCCCTGGCACAGCTTGAGACTGTGTCCTCTTGTTCTGTCACTGGGTACCTGGGAGAAGAGACCAACCCCCACCTGGCTACAACCTCCTTTCAGGTAGTTGTAGAGAGCAATGAGGTCTCCCCTGAGCCTCCTCTTCTCCAGGCTCAACAACCAGCTCCTTTGTCTGCTCCTCACAGGGCTGTGCTCCAGGCCCCTCACCAGCCTTGGTGCCCTTCTCTGGACACGTTCAAGCACCTCAACATCTTTCTGAAATTGAGGGCCCCAGAACTGGACACAGTACTCAAGGTGTGGCCTAAGCAGTGCTGAGTCCAGGGGCAGAATTACTTCCCTGGTCCTGCTGGCCACACTATTCCTGATACAGGCCAGGATGCCATTGGCCTTCTTGGCCACCTGGGCACACTGCTG
Source organism: Ramphastos sulfuratus (assembly GCA_013399055.1). Classification (NCBI taxonomy): domain Eukaryota; kingdom Metazoa; phylum Chordata; class Aves; order Piciformes; family Ramphastidae; genus Ramphastos; species Ramphastos sulfuratus. The sequence continues at coordinate 479,250 of WBNM01015583.1, read as the reverse complement.
GCTCATGTTCAGTTGTCTGCCAACCAGTACCCCCAGGTCCATCTCTGCCTGACTGCTCTGCAGCCACTCTGTCCCCAGCCTGTAGCACTGCATGGGGTTGTTGCTGCCAAAGTGCATAACCCTGCACTTGGAGTTGTTAAAAATGATGGCATTGGACTGTGCCTATCTGTCCAGCCTGTCCAGGTCCCTCTGCAGAGCTCTCCTGCCCTCTAACAGATCGACATTTGCTCCCAACTTGGTGTCACCTGCAAACTTACTGATGGTGGACTCAATCTCCTCATGTAGATCATCAGTAAGGATATTAAACAGGACTGGGCCCAGCACTGATCCCTAGGGGACACCACTACTGACAGCTGCCGACTGGATGTGGCACCATTCACCACCACTCTCTGGGCCCAGCCATCCAGCCAGTTCTTAACCTAGCACAGAGTGCCCCTGTCCAAGCCAAGAGCTGCCAGCTTGGCCAGGAGTTTGCTATGGCAGACAGTGCCAAAGGCCTTGCTGAAGTTCACATAGACTATGTTCACAGCCTTCCCCACGTCCACCAGGCAGGTCACCTGGTGATAAAAAGAGATCAAGTTGGTCAAGCAGAACCTGCCCCTCCTAAATCTGTGCTAGCTGTGTCTGATTCCCTGGCCATCCTGTAGGTGTCCTGTGATTGCACTCAGGATGATGTCTTCCATTACCTTGCATGGTCTGAGATCAGGCTGACAGGTCTGTAATTTTTTGGGTCCTCCTTCCGACCCTTCTTGTGGATGGGCATCACATTGGCAGCTTCCAGTCTTCAGGGACCTCTCCAGCGAGCCAGGACTGTTGATAAATGATGGAGAGCAGCTCGGCCAGCTCATCTGCCAGCTCTCTCAGCACCCTAAGATGGATCCCATCTGGTCCCATAGACTTGTGAGGATCCAAGAGGCTCAACAAGTCCCTAACTGCTTCCTCCTGGATTACAGGGGTGCTATTCTGCTCCCTGACCACATCTACCAGTTCAGGAGGCCAGCTGGCCTGAGGGCAACCTGCCTTACTGTTGAAAATTGAGGCGAAGAAGGTGCTAAGCACCTCTGCCATTTCCTCATCTCTAGTTACTACATTCGGTTCCTTGTCCAATAGAGAGTGGAGGTTATCCCTGCCCCTCTTAATATATTTCTAAAAACATTTCTTGTTATCATTCACAGCAGTGACCAGTCTAAATTCTAACTGGGCTTTGGCCTCTCTAATTTTCTTCCTACACGTCCTGACAACATCCTTAATTTTTTCCTGAGTTACCAACCCCTCTTTCCAAAGGTGATATGCCCTCTTTTTTCCCCTTAATTCTTTTACAAGTCCCTACCCATCCAGGCTGGTTGTCTTCCCCAGAGGCTCTGCTTTCAGCACACAGACACAGCCTGTTCCTGTGCCTTCAAGATTTCTTTCTTGAACTAGACCCAACTTTCCTGGACCTTTTGTTTTTAAGGACTTTTTCCCAAGGTGCCCTTCAAGTTGGTTCTTTGAATAAGCTGAACTCTGGCCTCTGGCAGCATGTGAGCCAGCATGTATTACAGGTAAAAGTGGCAAAGAATTGTAGTAGCAATGTACTTCAGACTTCAGTGAGGCTACAGATTAGTAAGTGCATTGATACTGCAAAAGGTAAATAAGCATTAAAAAAAATCTCCTAATGAGCTAGCTCTTCCAGCTGTTTGGTGGAAGCCTTGCATTGCTTTGGACTGCTACCATTTATTTGGCAAAGGCGCCATTTCCTGAAAGTTGGACTAGGTTGCTCTTGTTGAACCCCTGGAATTACTCACTTTGGAGTTGAGTAATGTTACATCGTATTCTTTTGTGGCCATGAATTCCGAAAGAAAAAGGCCAAATATATCTCCCTATTTCCGGCTCCTCATTAAAATCATTGACAGAGAATTACTGGGTTTGGCCCACAACAATCTGTATGAGGCCAGTATGAAAATGTGGAGGAGGGAAGAATCACCAATAATAACTCTGCTTTTACCACACAAAGCACACTGCACCAATAATCATTAACAGAGAGAGTGTGAGGAGAAACATGCATTTTGAAGCATGTCCTTTACTGTGACACTGTCAAGGCTATTTCTGTACTGATTTTATCCCTTCTCACCTTTGCAATATCATAGCTGCCCTTTGAAAAACATGTAGCTTTATGATTGATTTTTTGGTATCTGAGGATATAATGGGCTTTACTCAACTGTGTTCAATTTTGGGCCTCTCACTACAGGAAAGTCATTGAGGTGCTAGAGTGTGTCTGGAGAAGGGCAACAAAGCTGATGAAGGATTTGGAGAATAGACTTTATGAGGAGCAACTGAAGGAACTGCAGTTGTTTAGTCTGAAGAAAAGGAGGCTGAGGAAAGACATTCCTGTTCTCTACAATTCCCTTAAAGGAGGTTGAAATCAGGTGGGAGACAGACTCTTCTCCCTAATAAGTGATAGGATGAGAGGAGATAGCCTCAAGCTGCAGCAGAGCAGGTTTAGATTGGTTATTAGAAGAAACTCCTTCACCGAAAGGATTATCAAACACTGGAATAGGCTGCCCAGTTTCATGGTTAAATGATGAATATATGTGAAGCTCAGGAACATGATTTAGCAGCAAACGGTAGAATTAGATGATGGCTAGACTCAATAATCTTAAAGATCTTTTCCAAGAAATAATCCTATGATTTTATGAAATCTTGCTGCTGAATACTGTGGGAGTTTATAGGGACCGGTTTAGATGTAAACATCTCTATTTGACCAGATGGAACCCATCTGGCTCTCTCCATTTATGTGTATTGTCCAGAAGACATCTAATTCCAAATGTTCAGCAACTAACAATAGTAACAAATTCTTTACAGAGTCTATAGTAGCAACAGGGTTTTGCTTGCACACAACGTGTGCTGACACTGGTCACAAGGCTCTGCACATAAAAAAAACTATCAAGCCTGTGAGTTCCTAGAAAGTTAAGCAAGGCTTTCCTCTTTGAATTTGCATTGATAAATTAAAACTTTTGAAGAAATCAGAATCTATTTATTTTTTCTTTCTTTCCCCCCCCCCCTTTTTATTTTTTTGCCTACATATCACCATTTATCACATTTTTAATGGTATTAAAGTCTACAGCTGCCCTGGCAAAGAACTCCGTGTCGTGTGGTACTCAGGAGAGAAGAGAGGATGATTACATTGGCACACAAGCTTCAAAAGCAGTCTCTGCAGATTGAGCAAAGAGTTCTCCTCATGGTTTAGGACAGCATGATTTTGCTAGCAAGGTAACAGATGTAACCACCTCCCTATCTCTGTTCATACAGTGTGCAGCCAGTACTGCCACCTGTCATTCTCAAATCCCATAAACTGCTCATATCTGTCTTGACTCACTCGCCTGATATGTGAATTCTTCCAAAACCTTTCTGAGACAGTTTAAATCTTTCAGCATCAAGATAGCTACTTGTCCCTGGACTGAGCCACAGTGCAACTTCTCTGGCAAAACTGCCCTAACAATGAGGTTTTGTACTGAGTATCTTTGAGAGGTATTTATTACTTGAGGCCATACAGTATTTTACAGGCCAGCATACGCTCTCATTGTTTTATGTGAAGAAAAAAAATTACGCAATGCCCAGTTAGTGTAAGCTTCCTGGAAGCAAATAGAGAACTATTGTGTAATAACAGATGTTATTGTATAGCATTTTTCAACATTTAATATAGACCAGCAGAAAAGAGCATACATTGAATGAAGAGCATTACTTTAACATGCTTACAGGTCAAGATTGTGCTTCCTACAAGTTATTCTTAATAAGAAGAAAAATTATGTTAAATTTCTGATAAAGCCAGTAAATGACAATTAAAATATTGGCAGTCCCTCAGTGGCATTAATAGGGGATAATACATAACTCCTTCCTTTCTCCTGTTTCCATCTGCATGAACTCAAATCTTAGGACATTTTTCAAAGCACCCAAAAATAGCACAGTATAAGCATAAATTTGATATATATAAAGTAAAAACTCTCCACAAAACATGCCTAGTCCTTGCTTACTTTTAGTTTCAACAGGAATCTGTTTGGCACTATCTACTTACTGTGAAACTGATCATAACTGAGCTGGCCTTTTTTCAGGCCATAATATTTGTCCACGTGGCATATTTTTATGCCTGTGGCTTCTGATAGCACACTCATAACTTTAAATGTATTAACTCACCCTGCTTCTCAGTTTACAATTAAGCTGCTTCTGTCGTTAATTCATTTACGGCTATTTTAGATGACTCCGACTTGCATTTCATTCCATTCTGTAAGGTTTTTTTCCCCGTAATTGATACATATTAGACAGAATCAAAATAAGCTTGACAACAGACAATATAAATTAGGATTTCCCAGTCCTTACATAATTTTCTTCTATAGTTTTCTTATACATTTGTCCTGTTTCACTTAAAGTACTTTCAGAACAGTATTCCGAACATAATTTTCTTGGTTGGTTATTTTAGACACATTATCTTCCTTTTTTTAAACCTTTAAGTTATAACCTTTCAGGTCCTGCTCCTCCTTTAGTTCTTTGTCTTCCCACACCAGCAAAATGTCACTTATCCCTTCACCTTCATGACAATCAGTATAGCAGTAACCAGTGTGGTTATCCACCCACTGTGGCCCATGGTCCGACATCACCCAATGTGAGAGCAAAGCTGACAATGGTGCTGTGTCCCCCAACAAGCCCTTTTTCTGTCCCAAATAATCCATTAGTCCATCTTTACCAAAATTAGCTTGAGGCTTTATTCTTGAGGCTTTATTCTTTTCACTTCATGTGAAAGGAGCATCTACAAGCCTCATCAGAATCTTCTTAAAACTTCTCTTCCATAACACCTTTAAACAACATGATAATGGTTGGCCTAACAGCCAAATTTATTATTTTAATTCTGTCAATAATATACTGCTCACTGCATTTGCTATATTCCTCTATAGCTTATAATACTACATTTCAAGCTCTTCAGGTATGAGACTGTTTTTCATTACATGTTTGTACAACACTAAACATAACTGGCCTATGTTACGGACTGCTGGCTGTGGGTGGCAGTTCAAGCAGAGCTTGAACAAGATCATCCAAGGAAAAAGAATAGCGTGGTACTCCTACAGTTACATATGCTCTGTGGGACAGTTTCTCATTTCAGCCACAACAGTGAAAATCTGGAATAATTCCACTGGAAAGCTTCTCTTCTGCACCAGAACATGGTGTATTGTATCTACTGTTTGCTGTTAAACATAGGAGATGACTTTTCCATTTATACATCATTTATTTCAGCTTTGCATGCTAGGCTAGCTAGGATTCAAATGGCACCAAAATAAATCTGTTCCTCCTGCCTTCTTTTCTTGTTCAACAGCAGAGAAGATTTACTAATTAAGTCTCTTCTTTATTAAAGACAGCTGCACATTTTCAGCAGTTTACCAGAAGTGTCAACTGTAAAGAAAATATCGGAAACTGCAAAAAAACCATCACTTTAGATACGTCTGAGAAAGCAGGAATATTTCCTATCTTCTATTCATAATTACTTCTGTAATATAGGAAGCAATTACTGTTGGGCTTAACCTACCCCCAGACACATCTCATCCCCATGGGGCCCTATCTTATTTAATCTTACATTCATTCTGTGTCTAGGTGCATACTTTCAAAACTACCAACAAATGACGACAAGGACTTGTGGCTGGCAAGACTAGACACTGGTGGCCCGTGGGAGAGTGAAGCACTCAGGAGGGTTGGCTTTCAGAGAGTGTATAGCAGAAAGGAGAATGGTGGATGTGGATATCAGTAATGTCTCAGGTGGCAGAGACCTGGGCAGAAAGGGCAAGGGAGAGACTCTAAGACATCAAGTGCCAAAAGAATAAATGAGTTAATGTTCATTGAAAACCATGTTTCCTAGCTTATGCTTTATTCAATAAACTAAATTTGCCAACTTCTGTAAAAGAATGAATAATAATCAGGATTAAGACATAATGCCACTGATTTTTCTTAAGTTAATTTACATTCATGCAGGTAAATGTTTCCTAATGTTGTCAAAAATTTAGACAACAGTTTTTCTTTTTATTTTCTTCTTTTTTTTTTTTTTTTCTTTCAGATTTTGAGATATTATATCCAGTGGTCATGAGAAAGGAGTGTCATTGTACTTAGAAAGGCACTTTGGTAATTCCATTTGTTTATTTCTGGTAAGATCCATTTGGCAAGTCAGTAAAAAAAAAACCAAAAACAAAAAAAACCAACAAACAACCACAGTAATTCTTCTACAAACACAAAAGCAAATTATGTTTCATAGAAAATGACAAAATAACGACAACAGTTTTAATGTCTAATTAGAAATTGTAACTGCTTTGAGGATAGCCTAACTGAAAGGGTTTCTCAGAGGCAAAGAATGGAGGCCATCGGCAAATTACTAGAAAGTGACTGAAACCTTTAGGGATGTGTTGGCACATGAACATGTTTCTGAATGTGTCTTAAATTTCTTGGTGCTGGTTATCTTCTCTGATCTGTGCAACTTTGAGTGTACAAACAATACTATGCAAGCATTTTTTACTTCCTATATAACTATAAAAGTTAAAGTTTAAACTGCGTCCTCCCCAAAAATCACATGAAAACCTACAGTCAGACAACGTCTCAGCTATGGCCAAAAGTAAGACAGAAGCTCCTAAGATCTATAAATAAGCAAAACCTGACAGATTAGCTGAAAAGAGCAAATGCAAGTCTTTGCTGACTCAAATATTCACTCTTGCTACTAAATAGTGCTTTTATGAAGAAGCAATAAACTACATCTACTAACTGTCAATGTCTCTATTCTTGACTCGATGTTATGAAGATCGCTATCTAGGAATAAACTTCCTCTAAGATAAAACAACAAGACAGAGAGCTTTGGAGACAATAGCAAGATTGTCTCACTAGCTGAAGACACTAATCCTTAAGCATTTTAAAGAATATAGTGTATTTTTCAGATTGTACCCAACACAATTACACTTTGTTAAAAATTGACTCCTGGTAATGCAGGAAATGGAGGGATATTACAGTTCTATTCTTTTTTCTTCTCTTTCAAAAGACCAAGTGGACACATTTTGCCCTCAGATCTTGTTTGATTGTCTTCCCCAAAGCTGCATGTATGTGCATTAAGAGATATTTTTCCATATGGTTTTAGGGAGCTTGGTACAGTTAAATATATTTTCATTAAATTAGTGACTCTGATGTAGATAGCTGGCATTACATTATTGCAGCTTACGCAAATGAATGAAGACAATATAAATCTAAGCTATATATCAAGAACACAAAGAGAAAAAAAAATCATGTTAGAAGAGCTACTTTTGCCAGTAATGCAGCTGGCAATACAGCTGTGACTTTGCAGAAAATAACTTTTATCTCAAGCCTTTTTATGTAGAGCAACAATTAAGTAAAATAGAACCATATGTTATTACTGATGGGAAGGGGTTCTTTGAAATATTTTTACTCAAAAAAAAAAAATATGAAAGTGTGTCTTTATATGCACTGGTTCCACTAGATCAATGTCAAAAAGTGAAGGGGACAATACAGCAGTCTGAGACTGATAAAATGTAATTGGCTCTGCTTTGCCTGTGGCACGTGCAGAACTTATGCTGCTGCGTAGTTTAAGCTACTTATGTCTAACTGCTTCCAGCTCCCACTTTGACACATGCAATGGTGCTCCTTGCCTGTGGGTTACCCTGCGTATGGCACACTGGGCAAATCCATGTACTCCACATTCACAAAGTCATGAGGGTCTGCAGCTCTGCTGATGCTAAGCTGCTCCTGGAAAGCAACCATGGATGCTTAGGACAGAGCAACCTTCAGCTTTTGGAGAGCAGCATATATTTATCCTATCTGAGCTTCTCTGTGAAACCTGCAAGGTACATATGCTCTGGGATCAAATGTGGATGATCACTGTCAGGCAAAAGCTTTCAGCTCCTCAGCTTTCTGAACAACATGGATGGCATCCTATATATTGCCTAAATACAAGTTCTTCAAATGAGTTGACTCCACCTTCACCACATAGCAGTCAATGCCTGTCTCATGACATCTATTTGATGAAGCCATACCATAAATGCACAAGAAAGAACAACAGGTGAAAGCTTACATCTATGCAGCATGGATGTATCATCACATTAGAAAGATGACATGGTGGAGTATAATTTGTCTGCGGCACATCTAAGCCCATGGTGCAACCTCAAGCAGCCAAATTCAGTAGTGAATATGAAGGGTGTTCCAAACTAGTAAACTCTTACAAAAAGTGTTTTGCTTTAAAGGTAATAAAAAGTAGAAGGTAGCAGTTACTGAAAATAATGTCTGCCAGTACAAAAAAAAACCAAAAAACAAAAAAACAAAAAAAACCCCACCAAACAAAACAAACAGAAAAAATACATATCAATTTTCTCATTTCTAAACTTTTAAATTAAGAATTTACATACTGTCAAATTTTAAAAGAAAAATTGTTATTTTCTCCATTTTATCTGATCAGTGGTTGCTTCTGCCATGGAAATTCGTGATGTAACATATGCCAATCTATTCACCTTCACAGGACTCTGATACTAGCACATTTTGCAGTCTTATTCATATGCTCAAATGAGTTTGGTGTAAGTCCAGTACACGTATTAGCTTTCAAGTAGTAAGAGGAAGTTGTGTTGTAGAGACTTTTGGCACACGATGTGGTTCACCCGTTTCTGCCCCCCAGAATAGTGTAACACAAATTAGCGTGAAGTAAATGGAATAACTCTCCTCTCAGCCCTCTGTGTTGTGCAGTTGCTACAAAGCTGGCTGGCTGGCTACAAGTATTTGTTCATGTAACAGGTCTGTCAGATTTCAGAATATCATGTGGGGCTGAGACAATCATTGAAGGGCTTTGGTTCATGTCAGTTTGTGACTTACACAACCTTGTTCCCATATGTTTTATATTACTTGAAAGAAAGCTGGATCCATTTTACTTCAGATGAATTCTAAAAAATAATTTGGTCACAACAACCCCATGCAATGCTAAAGGCTTGGGGATGAGTGGCTGGAAAAAGGCCCAGTATAGAAAGACCTGGGGGATCTGACTGACATCCATATGAATGAGAGCCAGCAATGTGCCCGTGGTCAACAAGCCCAACAGCATACTGACCTGTGTCAGAAATAGTGTGACCAGCGGGACCCTGGAAATTATTTTCTCCCTGTACTTGGCACTGGTGAGGCCACACCTTGAGTACTGTGCTTGTTTTTAGGTTCCTCACTACAAGAAAGACACTGGGATGCTGGAGAGTGTCTAGAGAAAGGCAACAAAGCCATGAAGGATTTGGAGAATAGGTATTATGAGAAACAGCTAAAGAACTGCAGTTGCTTAGTCTGGAGAAAAGGAGACTGAGGGGAGACTTTGCTCTCTACAACTCCCTGAAAGGAGGTTGTAGCAAGGCGGGGATTAGTCTTCTCTCCCTAGTAACAAGTGACAAGACGAGAGGAAAGGGCTTCAGGTTGCACCAGGGGAAGTTTAGATTGGATTATTTGAAGAAATCTCTTCAGTGAAATGGTTATCAAACACTGGAATTGGCTCCCCAGCAATGTGGTTGAATCATCGTCCCTGGAGGTGTTTAGAAAATGCAGAGATGTGATGCTGAGGGACATGGTTTAGCAGCAGACTTGGTAGAGTTAAATAATGGTTGTATTCAATGATCTTACAGGTGTTTTCCAACCAAAATCATTCTCTGGTTCTGTGATCCTAAATATGAGAAAGAAAAATAATTTGCTAGTTTGTCTTGCAAAACTGGCCCCCTGAGATGGGGAGAAAGACATCTCACCCAAGAGAGGCAGAGCTATTGTGGGCTAAAGCTTACACTCTACATGCCATCATTGTACATATACTTGTGGTGATGCAAGCTTATCCTCTCAATCCAGCCTGGGATTTACATTTTGCCTCAGTTATGAGAAAACTCACAGAAGAGCTCTTACTTTTTCTCTTCTCTGTTTCTCAGCCTCATCAAGGCCCATACAATTTTTCAGCATATGGAAATATTCCATTTTTCACTCTGACCAAATTTTTATAACATATCAGGAAATGTGCATACCCCTTCAGAGCACAGAAAGCCAACTTTCTGTAAAATGTCTACTCTGATTTTAAATTAACACAAAAAAAAAAAAAAAAAAAGTTTTCAGTGTTCTCTGAGGAAAATCTAACCCCCAAAGTGCGTCATAATTTAGAACTGCAACAGAGTTTTGTGGGGGTTTTTCTTTTCCAGAAGGGCTCTATAGCCAAGGAAACCAATAACATTTTGCTGGAATAAGTTTGTTTGTTTTGAACCGAGCTGACTCAAACAGTAAACTTCATAATTTTGTTTTTCTTAATTTTGTTGCATATATTTTGCCAAATGATAATCAAAGCAGGCATCACTCCTTGGAGTCTACTGGTAGATGGGTTTCAGTTACAACTCTGCAGATGCTCAACCAAAGTGTATGGTTGAGTGCAAGAGAGTAAATTTGAAGCTGAAACCTTTGTCTGTCAGAAGCAGGTGACACAATTTCAGTCTGCTCCTAATATCAATACTTACATGTTTGTGGTGCTGAAATGAGGTGGTGAGATGCAGATAACGTCAACAGGAACTCCCTTTACAGGTGTTTACCAGCTTATTTGAAAAGATGGCTGAAACATTTGTAGATGCAATTGGACATTTTTGTTTGTTTTCGTCTCTATTTTTCTTTTAGTTATATAATAAAAATTATTTCAATATAGCTTATTGAAGCCTGAAAAGGTAAAGCTTTTAGTCAAGAGAGCTGTAGCTGGTTAAAAACCAAAATTGCTAAGGGAAAATTGTGGGGTCCTGGTTTCAAGAAATGTTTGAATATTATGCTGCATCATTCTGAATTCAGGGTTAAAAGTTACAATATTGAAATTATTTTTCAGAACAAGGCTCCAGCTAGCTGTAGGTCACTAACTGCTCAAAATTGGGTTTATATAATTTTTTTTTTTTTTTAAATATTGCTATCTCTGAACCTTAGTACTTCTGTTTAGTGAACAGAGATGTGTTCTTGGTATTTAAATTGATTCCAAATCAACTGTATCAGTCCTAAAATATTACTGATCTACGAAAGTACCATTGCTATAGAGAGGGGGTGGGGAAAGAAAAATCTGTTTGTTCCACATGGATTAAACTTCTTGGCCACAGTATGTTTCCTGGATTGTATTATCAGCTTTATCAAAGGGAGACCTTAAACATCTTATTTTAAATTTGAATGTTTTGTGTCAAGCCAACAAACTAGTGATGCCAAAACAATCTGGGCTAGAGTGACTTGAAGCAAAACTTTGTGCTTTGATTTTCCCAATGCAAAATATCTTTTTGTTGTTGTTGTTGGTTTTGGGTTGGGTTTTTTTTGGTAACATTGAAATGATGGAAATTGGAACAGTGCATTGATAAAAATGGCTTATGGGCTCTCATGTAGACCATGTGTATGAACTACCAAGAACTAGGTTTAGTATTTTAGACTGGTTATTTCCCTCTGAATATTGAAAATATGTATATATATATTCATACTCATTTGTAACACATGTATACAGCAGCACTTGTGATGTTTTTTCCTAGTTATTTAAGGTTAAATCACATCAGAGATAAAAAGGCCATGTGTGTCCTTGTAAGAATATGGGGGAACAGAATCAAGATGTTCTCATTATTGTGAAATGAAATGAGAAACTCCACCAAAATTTTGTTGGACAATTTATCATGCTCACATTGACATTTCTGTAATGCTGTATTTTCATGAGAGACTTTTAAAACCAATTTTTATCTCTCTCTTGGTAGCAAAAGACACTCTGAAACTGGTGAATGTATGTTAGAAAATGTTTACTTGAACTTTCTGAAACAAATCGTTCATCTTGGGTGTAACAGAAATACACTTTTTTTTTAATATTACCATTCCCATGTCACTCTCCAGCAACCGGCCAACCAAAACACCTACTTACAGAAATGAACTACACCATTGCAAGATCCTTGGCTACTCCACCATTGTATTTCAGTCGATAAATTTGCATTTAGCGCTTAATTTGTTCAGTATGCCTTACTAATTTGGCAATATTTATTTTGGCATGTAAAATAGAAGGCAGCTGCTTTAAACGTCCTGCTAACTTATTTGTTTTGAGAGGTTTCTTTTTTTTTTTTCTTTCTCTCTCTCTCTCTCTGTTTTTTTTTTTTTTTTTCTCCCCCTTCATAAAAGGATCTAAGATATGAAAAAGCTCCAGTGTCTTGGACAGGGCTGAGTTTCCTGTTTATGAGTCACCATAAATATGAAAGGTGCTGGTTGACATTTCTCAGCTGAGGGATTCAACACAAGTCTGTGTTGAGAACAAATCCCCAAGCAGGGTGGTCTTGCATTGACTTGTCGACCTTGTACATTGTTGAACGGAATCACTTTTAAAGAACGGTAGTTAAAAGAAAAATCAGCTTCTCTAGCAGCTCTTCTTACTGTTACTGTATTTAGAAAAGTGTGTTATTCTGTCTTTGCCGTGTAGGAGTGATTGTTGAGTCATAATTTTTACAGAGAGAACAATCAGTGGCACACACTTGAATTTATACCTCATTTGTAGAGCCCTTAATTTCCCTCAGCTCTTAATGTTTTTACATTCCTTCTCAGAATACAAAAAGTAGCCAAGGCATTGTGAAACTCCTGTTAATGGGCAACCAAAATAAATACAAGTGAAATTTTTAGTGTATTTTGTGTGCACATCTGTTTGGCACATCTCTCAGCCACACCAGCGCTTTCATTACAGGGACTTCTTTAGACAATTAATTGCAGGTGCAAAAATGAAAATGTCAATATAGCCTGCTTAAAATATGGAAACTAGAGAGAGGAGGTGTATATGAAGTGCATACATTGAGATTTGTGCTAGAATGACTGAGTCATAAACAAGTGTAAGTACATGAGTGTCACTCAACCTGTCTTCTCTCCAGCTTATGCAAGATACAAATTGCAAAGGTGTAAGTTAACTTCCTATGCAAATTCTAGCATTTTTGTTTTCCTCCTTAAATAGCCCCGGGGCAGTCACCTCTGTGGCAACGTGATGCTGCATATATATCAGTAATTAATCACTAGCATGTATAAAACATACAGGGCTATGTATGGGAAGGCATGAATTATGAGATACTTCCAGTAAGATCTGAGCAATTCACTCCTTCTTACATACTTTATTTAACAGAATGTTTCATGTCAATGCAAAGAGAAGTAAGAAAAAGATACAAAACTTTAACACTCCTTGGTTTCATTCTACATATTCAATTAAAAAAAAAACAAAATAAACAAACAAACAAAAAAACCCCCACCCTTCTGTTCCAGTTCCATAATACTTTAAATGTGTACACCTCTCAGTAAAAATATAGACTGAAGAATGGGAAATTAAAAAAAGGTGGAAAAAGAAGGAGGAAGAAGTGGAAAGAAGTATCTATGTAGAAGATGGTAGAGGAGATCAACAGATGTGTGGAAAACAAGATTAGGGTGATGTTAACTATGACTGTTGTTATTAGCAGTCATTTCTAGTTTCTGATGTCTCAGTTTCATTTCTTTAACATTTGATGATGGTAAAATATACGTAGTAAAAAGTGTACTTCTATCTGTCAATAAAGATCCATGTTTTCAGCTAGCATATGAAGGTGATATTCCAAAGAAGCAATGTGTTGCATCTCTCTTATCCAATGTCCAACTGAATGGCTCAAGCGCTAAAATATTATAAGCATCCTCCTGATACTACCTTTCTTACTTGCACTTTAGATAAATCTGGTTAATTTATGTGAGTAAGCAATAAATAATATATATTTTTTTTTAATCTAAAAGAATTTTGGATGTTCATTTAATATGTATAGCTTTGTGGTAAATGCATTAAGAGCATAGAAATATCATGATGCTATCCATTAAATCCTTGCTACAACTGTAAATCCATTCTATTAGATGTTACTTGAGTGATCATCCAAACAGATTACAAGCTATATGCATTCATGGGATAGCTTCATTATCTTTCTGGATGAATATTCACAAATCTGTAACACATGATTTTAGTGTTTTCTGGAGTGGGAGAAAGGAGGGAAAGTACCTGATTTCCTACAATTTTTTTGTTTCTTTGTTTTCTTGCTTTCCCTAGTAAGTCAGTTCCCCTATTCTCTCTTACATGTGTTTACTTACACTACTCTAAATTAAATGATTTTTAAAACTACTACAACAGGAATTCAGCAGCACCAAGAATTCATTCCCTTTCTCATGTGATGAAAAATAAATACTCAGTGAAATGGTGCCAGGGTCAAATATCTTCAGTGCCAGCATCTGCCCATGTCAAGGCAAAGCATCCAAGGCTACTTTTGTAGTTTGAAAGGGGTAATCTGTTTCTCTTTCCCAGTTTTGGCCCAAGTCTTTTGGTGATTTATAAGGCCTGAGTAAGTGGGTAACTAAGTGGGTAACAGTTTTACACACACCCCTACAATATATATTTATGAGGACAGGCTGAGAGAGTTGGGGCTCTTCAGCCTGGAGAAGGGAAGGCTTCAAGGAGACCTTATAGTAGCCTTCCAGTATCTGAAGGGGTCCTACAGGAAGGCTGGGGAGGGACTATTTATAAGATCTTGCAATGACAGGACAAGGGGGTTTAAACTGGCAGAGGGAAGATTTACACTAGATGTTAGGAGGAAGTTCTTTACAGTGAGGGTGGTGAGGCACTGGAACAGGTTGCCCAGGGAGGTTGTGGCTGCTCCCTCCCTGGAGGTGTTCAAGGCCAGGTTGGAGGAGGCCTTGAGTGACCTGTACTAGTGGGAGGTGTCCCTGCCTATGGCAGGAGGTTGGAACTAGATGATCCTTGAGGTCTCCTTCCAACCTTACCATTCTATGATTCTATGATTCTATGATTTATATTCACTGCAAAGGAGAAAACATGCTATTCAAGCCAACAAAAGATTTCCAAAAGAACATAATTGGTCCCGCTCTATTTTGTGGATCTAAACTGCTACTCACTTTCTTACTCTCCGCCCTGAAATACATTATATATAATACAATGTTAATAACTTTTAAAAAATTAATTTAAAAATCTGGGCCTTTAGTTTCTGTAGGCATATTGTGATAAAAACAAAACAATAAACAATTAAATATTGTTGGCTTGTAAACTGAATCTAACGAATGTGTCAAGTATCTGTTACCCAAATGCATTTTGTTCACCAGTCATTTTATTCTTTATAACTAAAGAATATATTAAAAAATTCCAGGTAGAAGAAAAGTCAAAATCCGGTCAGCTCTGAAATATCCTGTCAATGAAAATTATTTCAAAATAAAATCTATTTGCATTGCATATTTTATTGGCCAAGTTATGACTCTTGTGAAGTAAAAGCAAATCTTTTCTTAACTGTGGAATATTTCCTGGTTTTAAGAAAGTAGTTCAAGATTTTCATAATTCTTATCAGCTGCTGAATTGAGCAGAAATGTAATAAGGATAGGATTCTGAAAATATTTCAGGGATATTATAGAGTATTTTCTTAGCACAATTCTAAAGAAACAGAAAATACATTTCTTTTGATGATGTGACAATGATAACATGTAGCTCTGGATCCCTGCATGCTCTATTGATATGACCCATAAAAGGCCCATGGTTCCATCTCTTGTTTGTATTCTTCATTTTATTATCATTCTCTCTCTAAGGTCAGCAGTACTGGTCTCACAGAGACCATTAGCATGCTTTTGCTTATTTAATTCACTAACTGCTGAAGTGCATGCTGCTTTTAGTGGCACTCATACAACTCCAAGCACTGAAAGGTTTAGTTTCATGTACTTGAACTCAAGTGACACAAATATTTCAGTGGTGAATCAATACTGGGAAAGGATGATCAGTAAGGTAGGGAGTGTTTATAGAAGATGTTTCATCACTACTAGTAAAACATGTCTTATTGTTAGTTCAGGAGGTGTTGGTATTTAGCTCTTTGAAGGAGGCTTCTGACAAGCCAACAACTGTCAGCTTGCTGGTAAAATAAAATTCTTTAAATTGCACAAGGTTAGAAATACAGCTTTTTGGAAAATGTCTGTGGATTAACCATTTAGGAATTCTGGTTTCCATTTCCTCATCATAAACAGCATTGACTATAAGGAAACATTATTAATAAAATACATTTGACTATTTCATTTGACCTGATTGTAAATCAGTATTTGATCTTTCCCTGCAGAAGACACATTGTAATAGTTTTAGGAGCACCTGGAAGTTGACTATTGTCTCATGTGTTAATCCTGACTGTAACAGGATTAACATTTCTGTTCACCTGCTCCAAAAATGGGCTCATAACACTGCATCAAAACTGAAACGAGAGTAGCTGCTACATCAGCACTGAATCATAAATGGCATTTGATGGAATTCATTCTGTTCTGATCATTTCCCTATCATATAAAACAATCTGTATAAATAATTCCATATCGAAGACAATTACGTGCTTTTTGCAGCACTCCTTCAACACAATGCTACTTTTATTTTTTATTGGTTGAGAAATAAAGGAGGAAAGCAATATCTTAAAATCCTTCTGTACTTTAATGTTGTACCTGGACTGCATGAATTAGGTTGAGAGGCAAATGAAAAGCTATTTTTGGTTTCCTGTTAACACCATGAGTGCTTCTGAGGAATTGAAGCCCGTGGAGCACATTTGTGGCTAATCTTGGGTAATATAGCTGGCAGAAGGACCAAAAGAAGATTACAGTTATAAAAACACGAGGAGGCCTTTGCCAAGAAATGCAAACAAAAAGGAAATATTTTAAGAAAATAAACAAAGCTACTGAGTAAAACATACACAGAGAGGAAAAAGGAACAAAAGAACATTTGAGTCTTGATGTCTTAACATTTTGTGGCAACATATGTGATAGTCCATCCAGAGTGTGTGAAAGAACATTACAGCTGTGTAAGCTATGAGATATCCACACACGCCTTGAGATCAGCAAGCCATCAGGAAAGCCCACCTAGTTTGTCAGCTTTTCAGGTCTCCTCTGTTTTACTAAAAATAATAAGTTCCATCCAGTCCAGTCCGTGTGATTGCACAAACTACAGAGCAAGTCAAGGGGCTGTTTGCAAAGGCTGCTTTAAATAGAAACACCTATTCCTTTTCCAGGGTACAATGGTTTATAGAAATTTCCTGAGGCTATAAAACATCTACTTTAAAAGAAGACAGTCTTATTCTGTTCCACCCAGCCTATGCTATTCTAGCTTTATCGTGGCTATCTGCCAAAGATCAACAAGTGGCTATTAGAAACAGAAGACCAGCACAACTATTCAATCAACTGTACAGCAGGCTAAGGCAGGTGAACTGTGTGACATAGTGCACTGAGGAAAGAACAAGATCAGCAAATATTATGACCAAAAATAAATACACTGGAGTAAGAATCCTCACATGCCAAATTCTCCAACCATCACCATAGTTATGACTACTAGGCCATGGTTATACCATCAGAGAGCTTGATCTGGAGCCCAGTGTCAGGTTGTACTGCTTTATGCTGTGGTTTCTATTTAGACCAAGACATCTGCTCTCCTCTCCCAAACTCACTCTGTCTCTGGCCCTGCAAATACAACCGCCTCCAGCTCATTGTCTCAGACCTTCACTGGCATAGGCTTGACCTCAACTGCCCAAGGAACTGTACAGGATGTACATTTCAGTGTACAAACTCAAATTTTGCACTTTTTGTCCAAAAACTTATGAAAAGAGACCTGCCTTTAAAGCTGAATTAAGCTAATTTAAGATACATGATCAGTATCTTAATCTTTCAATTTTTTCAGGCTTTGAAAACAGACTGTGGAATGAAAAGGCAAAACATTCCTGTAGCTGCTGTTTGCTTTAATTATATAAGGAATATCGTAGAGGTTTATTTATAGTATATTACAAGAAGATTTTTTTATCATTTTTCACAGTAATTAATGAAGAGATTCTATTATATCTTACACAATTGAAGCTGACTTTTTTTTTCAGAGTAACTGAAATATATTTTAAGATCCTTCTTGCTCTAGACTTTAAATTTCTGAAAAGAGTTATTAAAAGGATTTTGATGAACTGCATTACCCAAATCTTTCCAGCACAGTCAAAGAAAATAAGATAGAGAGAAGAAAAGCAACTTTATGTATATTCGTGTCCTATCCTTTATTCTTACACTCTTTCTAAACCATAAACAGTTATGTGAAATAAGACTTGGAGAAAATTGGTTTCTAGAGAGGTACTAAAGTACATGAATATTAGTGAGTTTTTAACTTTATGTGAATCTGGCCTTAATATTCCTTTTTTTTTTTTTTTTTTGTTTTCAAATTTAAGAGATTGAATATCAAGTACTCAAATACAGAATACTCAAAATAGAGCTGGAAAATAGAATTAACTAAGAATAGAGAAGAGTATGAAAAATCTGGGATTCAAGAGACCTATTTCTCTGTCACGTTTCCTAGATGACAGTTAGAAGATTCTTTTGCTGTTTTAATTTTGTTTGCCTTTTTTTCCACAAAGACATTCAATTTAGACCAGCTTATAGAATTTTTGCTATTATGTAAAGTCTAAGTATGCAGTATTTCTTCACTAGAGAGTTGAAGGCTAAAGCTGGATTTTCTGGTTTTAGTAGACTTCCCATTGAGGAATTATTTTGCTTGTGGTGGGTTTTTCCTTGAAAATGAGAGTAATAATCCTCCTGTGCCTCTTGAGGAGGATAAAAATATTGAAAGGCTGTGGAATACTATATTTATATGACAACAAGAAGCTTCAAAATTCATATTTGCTTAATTTTTTGTTTGTTTGACAGAAATTTTGTGATTTTTTAACATATGCAAGATTGATATTTGGCTGCCTAAACACAAGTATTTAAGATATCCAAGACCTTTGTAGATATACAGAGAGTGGTGATCAGNTTTGAGGAGACCTTATAGTAGCCTTCCAGTATGTGAAGGGGGCCTACAGGAAGGCTGGGGAGGGACTATTTACAAGGTCTTGCAATGACAGGATGAGGGGCAATGGGTTTAAACTGGCAGAGGGAAGATTTAGACTAGATGTTAGGAGGAAGTTCTTTCCAGTGAGGGTGGTGAGACACTGGAACAGGTTGCCCAGGGAGGTTGTGGCTGCTCCCTCCCTGAAGATGTTCAAGGCCAAGTTGGACAAGGCCTTGAGTGACCTGTTCTAGTGGGAGGTGTCCCTGCCTATGGCAGGGGGTTGGAACTAGATGATCCTTGAGGTCCCTTTCAACCTTACCATTCTATGATTCTATGATTCTATAATAGAGAAGTAGTCAACATGTTGGAAGAGAGTTTGAATTAATGGAACAGATAATTATTCATAAGTCCATATATTTTACATTTAAGAGGAACATTTATTAACAACACTGTGGTGATTTCAGGTTATTTTTTGCTATTTACATGTACAGCTACAGTAAACCTACAAAGTACTACAAAGGTCGGTAGGTGCATTTCTAATTTCATTAAATGCTAAGAACAAATATATTACCTGTGGCCTTACTTAAGACTTCCTGATGTAATTTTATTTAACATTCTGTACAACACAGGCCCCAATATCTGGTTTTTTTACAGTTAATAATTTCAGTTTTAGACACAATATACCTTTTGAACAGATTATTGTTAGTTCAACAAATTTCAAATGGTAAGACAACCCATCACATCTTTCTACAAATTATACCAGTTTAGGGACTCTCACCACCAAAAATGTGTTAACTTTCCAGTTCAAACTTGTTAAGTTCAGCATACAAAATGTTCAACGAGACGTTCTTTATTAGAAATCAGAATCTTTGCAAACACTTCACACTCATAGTCTTGACGTTATTGAGTTGCTTCAGGTTGTTAAGTGCCATTAAAACCACGTTTTCCAAAATTTGTATGTTTCTGACCCTAATTTTATACACTTTCCAGTTTACTGACAAGCTTTTAAACTCCTGTGCTAAGAACTCAATTCATTTGCTTGTTTCTAGTACTCCTATAGAAATTTTACCTACCATACCTGGCCTGCAGCTATAATTCCAGAAAAAAGGCATCACTTCCAGATCTGGGGCTATCTCTTATACTCCTACATGGACATCTCGGCTATGTTAGGCATTGGGTCCAAAAGTCATTGTGCAGCTGACTGAAACCAAAGAAATTATAAGAGCTTTGCAAATGCTACCTGCAGAATTAGTATAATATATTACATCTTCATTATATGTCTCATATGTCTGAAAACAGCACTTGCTTCCCAGCTTTAGCTAAACAAGAGTTCAACTGGCTGCCCATAGTAACCAAAAAGGTTCTCTTTCAGTAAGTACCTTCTGAAACAGACTCACATTTTTACAGCTAGGATTATCACCCTGTAGTTTTCCATAGCTTAACTTATTTCAATAGGCAAATTAGCTATGGTAAGACTGTTGTGGTAGGCCTAAGCAGGCCAAAATAGGCTTATACATGTCCTGGCTTGCCCAAACATGTTTTTCTGCTCTCCCTCCTTCTGTTTTAGGGAGAGGACAAAGAATCTGGAGCCACTGAGTCTGAGGACTCTGGCTTGCCCAGACTTGTTTGCATCCTGTTGTAAATGAGGGACACACACTCATCTTGTGCATGCCTTGTGCAAGGCCTGTGTTCTGTCCTGAAAAGGGTGAAGCAAGCCTATGGCTTCACTTAATATGGTCAGGCTTGGCTACCTGCCATTCTGATTGGCTATTCTGTGTCCAAAGGCCTGTTAGTCTTGGGCTGTATGGATAAAACGAGATGAGCAGGTGACACAATGTGCTCTGTCATTGTATCTGTGCTTGCTTACTACTTGGTATTGCCTTATTATATCCTGAACTGCCTGGAAACTCCACTACATTGAAGTTAACAGGAACAGGCTCTAAATGCCTGCATACAATCAGCCTGCATAGACAGTGTGACATCTTTGCTGAGACTGCACATTGCAAGACATCCTGCCTGCACCTGAAAGTCTCCTGGCAGGATGTGAAGTCCTAGAGATACACAGATCATCCAGAGAGCCAGGACCAGATCAGAGATTGCCTGCCTCCTTTCCCCAGAAGCCTGAGACGAATCAGAAGTCTCAGCAGATGACAAGATTTCCCTGAAAGCGTTTGGGTACTGTCTGAAGCTGTAGCTAGCCCCATGATTTGGGAAATAATTTTGTGAGTAAATACTTAAAGCCTCTTGTAATTCACCAATTGCTTTCTGCCATAAGCTGAAAAGAGTTCCTTGAGTCCATCTAGTGGGCAAGTAGTGTATTGACTGCAAGTGGTGTATTGACCACAGGAACCTTCTCTTCCAGTTCAATTAGTGTTATATTATTACTAGGTATCTCTAGATCCTATGTTATAGCATTTCCATGACTATGCAAAGAACCAATTGTTATTAAAATTAGTGGTCAGGATGGCTAGAATTATGAATATTTAATATTAATAAACGGTATTAATATTTTAAAATTAGCTCATATTAACACTCACTTGCAAAGACTTTTACTTGGAACATAAAAATATATTGCTATTGTTTGTTTTCTGCTGAAGCATTCATTGACAACAAATACAAATTCTTTTCTCACTTATTTCTATATTGTTTCATTTCACAACCACTTTTTTTTTTTACTCTCTTAAGTGAACAAGAAGAACAAATTATTGCCTGATTCATTGTAACACAATTGCACATACTTGAACACTGTTATCATGTCTCATCCTGGTCTTCTCCTCTTTAGACTAAACAAACACTTTTCTCTCAATCTCCCCTCCGAGGCTGTATTTTCTAGACCTCTGATCTCTGTGCTGGACACTCTAATGGCTAAATGTTCTTCCTGATGTACCAGTTCCCAAAATCCTTGAAAGCTTTATAGAAGGCTTTACAGCGTTGAGTAAAAGGATTACAAGTCTTGCACTGAACTGATCTTATGTGTACTCTTTATATAGGATTCTTCCTTTTATTTTCAGAAGACTATGACATCATGTTCTCAGCATCTCTTACTGGAGATAGACAAAAACAGACTGTAAAAGTATTTTAAGATGGGATAAAATGCCAGCTGAGAATTTTTATTAGCATTTGGCACTAGTATGCAGCTGAATCACACACAAGACCATGTGCACTTCTCCTAGAATTTGAGCTATATTTCCATGAGATTCCACGACTTTTATCAAAAGAAAATAGTCTTTTTTAAAAAAAAAGTAAAAAGGGATGAGTGGAAAAAAGAGGCAGTAACAGTGTTCAGTAAGACTGATAAAGAATTTTATTTTGCACCTGTAATTATTCTAAATTCAATGTCCTAAATATCAAAACCAAATTTTTACACGTTTTGCTTTTAAAGCCATGTCAATAAAAAAAAATTTGCTATACAGAAATCTCATATCAAATATTAACAGAATTATTGCCTTAATTAGTACTGAAATCTTATGTGTGAAAAAAATTAAAACAAATACATTCACATGCTATTAATTTATAAAACACACTGCTTCTGTTTGAACACAGTTAGGTGACCACAATAATTTTCATCTTGAATGAAATTAATAAATACATTTGCTTCTCAAAACTGTTTAAAATAAATAAATGGAAATTTTCAAATGGAGAAATAGAGTAGGTGAGTAAGTCAGTTTTCATTCCAGAAGAAATGTCTATGTGTTCAGTTGTTACAACAATTGTGCAGAACTGAAATACAGCTTGTAAATTCTTCTCTGTGGCACATATATCATTTTCTACTAGTACCTAACTTCAGGTTACTTTAAACTTAATCTATTCACAATAATACACAATCTTCACAATACTACAGAACTCAACATACCTTTCAACAACTACTTTAATGCGAAATGGGAATCTTAACCCAGCACTCATCATCCTTGTCCTTCAGACACTGATGTGTATGGCTGTGACCATATGAGTGGTCCCACTAACTTTAGGCAA
Organism: Ramphastos sulfuratus; assembly: GCA_013399055.1. Taxonomy (NCBI): domain Eukaryota; kingdom Metazoa; phylum Chordata; class Aves; order Piciformes; family Ramphastidae; genus Ramphastos; species Ramphastos sulfuratus. The sequence goes on along the minus strand of WBNM01015583.1, from coordinate 456,416 downwards.
GACATTCAGACACTCTAAAGTCGCTTAACCCTTCCCATCAGTGGGAAGCATTATATATCTGACTAAGGGCTAAACCTGCTACACACTGAACATTTTCTATTCAAGCAGAAAGTAGGGGAAGGTAGTAATCCTTGATGTGCCAGCTGAGTCTCAAGCTCCCAGTCAGAGGTCAGCGTTGCAGATGTAGGAATTTCAGCACCCAGCAGTCTATACTAAAGCATAAATAAGTAACAGAATAATGTAAGTATGTGTTTATATTTTAGACAATGCAAACTGTGCCATTAATAAGCAATGCTTTCTCATTTCTTAAAATTATAGCATTCATAAAATGTGTTGCTTCCTTTGGAATTTTAGAAATTAAGTTCCAAATTGTCTCAGTTCAATGGCAGATGAACCTTAATTATGGTATCTCTTAATACATTAAGGAGACAGTAGCAAGACAGATACGATACAGTCTCTGAAGCAGAAAGATATTGGACTTTTGAGGTTCTATACATTTACAAGTAATTATAAAGTAGTTAAACCTGCACATATGAATGGATTACAAACTGCCATTCCTGTAAGGAAATTTAAACAGTACCCTTGATCTGTATCAGTAAGTCTTTTTCTGTTAACTAATAACACATTGCACCAAACCTTTTGCTGCCATCTGTTCGAAAGGAAACATGTGGTATTAGAGTTCTAATACTGTGCCCTTGGTAAAGATATACCTTAGAGATTTCTCTTGGAAAACTTCATAGTTAGCAAACAATTTGTGGGCAGTTAATTTGCTCCCTTGCTGGGTTTTGCATTCCCATGTGTGAAATGTGCTATTCTGTTGGTAATGTTAAATTAAATGAATGTACACAGGATCATATTTACATAATATGGAATGTATTTTCTCTGTGGGAAACTTGACTGTCCTGCAAAAGATGATTATTGAGCAGAACAGAGAGTATTTGAATTCATACTACAGGAAGAGCTCAAGAACAACAAAAATAAAGTCACAGAACAAAACGTCCTCTTCTTGCACCAGTTCAAGTCTAATTACATAGTAGAAATGAAAACTGCCTTCAATGCATCCAAACATATATGAAAACATACACAATCCTATTGCAGTACAAATTCTCAGGGGGTTATTCTGATTGAAAATGCATAGTATATCCACACTATAAACACGTTTCCTCTTTTTTCCTTTTCTCATTTATTTTCCCTAAAAAATTGCAAAACTGTTTTGAGAATATCTTCAAAAAGTAAGACAGATTTTGAAACATTTATGGTGAACAGTGTATTTCCTCATACAGTAAGCTTTTAGGGGTTAGAGCCCATAAAGTTAGTGCCACAACTACAGTTAGAGTTCCCAAGTTCTTGCCTTCCAGAACTTTGTTGTTTCATGTATATGAGGCTACATAGCCCTTTCTTTTACATCAAGTGTCTGGGCCCAGCCCCGCACCTACCAAAATATGTGAGCATTCATGGATAAAAACTATTACTAGCAGGGACAGTGGAGGGAAAGAGTATGAGATGATCAACCTGCAACAGTCTTTTTGTTACATCTTAATTGCCTTTTCCATCAATCAACAGCTTAGAGGCTTCCAGAGAGGAAGGTCTAGAACAGCATTTCTAAACCTAAACCTTTCACGATTTTGAAGTACTTTTTAACTCATTTACACTTTTTATTTATCTGTACTATTTATATGCAGCCATTAGGGCTAAGTCACAAGGTAAAATGTTTCTTCAACAGTCTGTTCTAAGCTCATGAATGAAATTAGAACATATTCTTACTTGCCATCCCTTTAACTTTCTGATAGAAAAATCTCATACATTATGTTTTCAGAAGAATATTTACAGTTTTACTAATCTGTGATAGTCTTCCTTTTCCAATACTGCAACTTTCTGCAGCAGTGAGTCTTCTACATGTATAGATTAGATGGGGCTCCTTTCTCTAACCAGGCAACCTTCCTTGCAGGCTGGTTTCTGGTCCCTGCTATGCTTGTCTGTGCAGTTGTGCTTCCTTCACACTTGGCAGCTGCAGTTTCAGCCATCTTCATGGAAATATGTCTTGGTTTGTGTAAACTCAGAAGCGAGTAGGAAGCGTAGCATGACTGAGCTGCAACCTTCTATCTCAAAGATAGTTTAACTGAAATAAAAATGTTACAGGGAACACATTTTTCTTAATATAAAAGGCCATGGTCTAGAGAGTTTACATGATTACAGAGAAAGAATCTTTTCAATAACTTGCATTTATCAGGATATTTCTATGAGTAAAATGTATAAATGTAAAGTTTTTGGAAGAATTGAGCTGACAATCACCTTCAGTGACTACCATTTGTGCAGCTTTTCCACACAGGATTTTCTTAGCTTGCTTTTAAGTGATAGCATTGGCATTTACAAATAGAACTTCTCAGCAAAAGTAACAGTTGAAAAAGGCACACATTTCTCAAAACCAAGCTGACCTAACACAATGTTAGACTGGAGTTACATTTACATGACATGCTGTTTTGTTTGTTTTCAGTGGGGTTACCATCTTACAACAACATTTGGAAATGATAAAAGGATAAAGTGAAGACCCCCTGTCTGTTTATACTAGCATTGTATATTCATAAACAGGAACGAATCAGTGAGTATGAATCCCCTTAATTGTTTTATGGTTTTATGTATCCCAATGAGAAGCACTAAGTTATTAATCATGTAGTAAGCCATATTATGTAATGTATGCAAAACCCCTCTTTCTAGTTTGCTTGGCTGCCAAAGAGATTAACCTAAATCATCTACAAAATATCTCCACCCAGAGCATTTATTGTAAGTGGAGCAATATCACAAGTGTATTATGTATTCATAGCATTTTCTAAGGTCATTTGTCATCATACGGAATACATAACAGTGAAGATCAGGAATATTTCAGAGATCTGAAAACACTGCAATTTTGGCACTATTCTCAGCTCAGTTTATCTCAAAAAACTTAAACTAGTCCCTGGGGCTTTCAAGAGTTATGCTGGTATATAATCTTTTTCAGAAGACTGTGGGAAGGGGGTCACAATGTGTTGTCAGAGGCACTATGCTGGTTTTATGAGCAACATTCAGCTAGGTGAGGAATCTGTACAGGCTACAAAACTCTAGTTTGACACACATATGCTAGTTTGTCAGTATATGCTGACAATCTTCTCTGCACAAGATCCAGAGTGATGATAATTATAGGTGTACTAAAAATGCAGTGAATTTAGGTAAATGTAAAGACATAACAATAGTAAGCTTTTCTTTATTAACCTCAATATCATAACACTGCCTGTATAGGAATTTACACTGTTTTATTTGAAGCAATTAAATCTAATTTAATATATCATTAACTACTTCTTGTATGAATAATATCTATTGACTGGATGTTAGAAGGAAGTTCTTTCCAGTGAGGGTGGTGAGACACTGGAACAGGTTGCCCAGGGAGGTTGTGGCTGCTCCCTCCCTGGAGGTGTTCAAGGCCAGGTTGGACAAGGCCTTGAGTGACCTGTACTAGTGGGAGGTGCCTCTGGCAGGGGGTTGGAACTAGATGGTCCTTGATGGCCCTTTCAACCTTACCATTCTATGATTTAACCTAACAGATTGAATTCTATTGATTTGTCAGAATAAAGCATTCATTCTTAGAAAGATGGTTTGCTAGTAATCTGTTGGCCTAGAACATTATTCTTTGAGGTGCACAGTAATGACTTTTTAACAGTGAACCCGGAAACCATGTCACAACTTTGATATAAAGTAGAGAAGGCATAATACAGAAAACAGATGAAAACTTGGGATTGCATTTAGAAAATGTGAATGCAATCTCCCAAAATACTAAAACTGTCAGGATAAACAACTCTGTCTATATGAAAAACAGTGTTGGATATTTAACAACAAGAAAGCTGGAGCTCATTTCTATGAAATGCTGTCCAGTTTTCACCAGGTGCTGGAATTCTCAATTCATAAAGAATGATGTGGATTTTTTTTTTTCTTCTTGCACACTAAAATTTTTGTCAGTTGGAAAAAAGTAAACAACATAAAGTTATTTGATTTGGGAAGAGAAAAAAAAAAAATCAGTATTTGGGTGTAAAATGGAAAGTCACATTTTTGTACTTCTGACTGATTGCAATGTTTGATCATTCAAAAAGAGTGAAGGATCATTTATTGTATGACACTTACCTCAGTTTCCTTGAGAAAAAAAATAAAAAAAATCAGGAACTAAAATAATTTGAAAACTTCCACTGTAAATCATTTATTTAGCTCCAAAAGAAGCCATAAAGAAACTAGCACCATCTCAAACACTTACATTGCTTTAAGGGAGAGAAACATCATCTTGAAGGAAATAGAGTTTCCCTGATGGTACTACAATTGAGGGGCTGGAACCTGGGGCTGTTTAGTCTGGAGAGAAGACTGAGAAGAGATCTGATCAATGCATACAAACATCTGAAGAATGTGTGTCAAGTGGATGGGGCCAATCTCTTTTTGCTGATCAGCAGCAATAAGGCAAGGAGCAAGGACTACAAATTGGAACATAAAAGGTTTCACCTCAACATGAGGATAAACTTATTTACAGTGAGGGTGACAGCACACCAGAACAGGCTGCCCAGAGAGGTTGTGGAGTCTCCTTCTCTGGAGATTTTCAAAACCTACCTGGATGTGTTACTGTGCAAACTACCCTGAGTGATCCTGCCTTGGCAAGGAGGTTGGACTTGATCTCTGAAGGTCCCTTCCAACCTCTAAAGTTCTGTTATTCTGTGATTCTATGATTCATGCACAGGACAAGGCCTCTTTGACAGCATTGACCACTACCTCGCAACCTTTACTGTCTTATGCAGTTCTAAAATGTGTGCCCCTATGACTTGCAGTTGTCTTCCTTCCATGGGATGTGGATGTTGCCTCTACTGACTTTTCACCACCTCAGTAGAAAAGGAAGATTGTGTAACTTAGACAAGTTTTTTAATAATTTCACTGCACCAGAGTTACATAAATTAGATAAAATGGAGACAGTTCAAGTCAGCATCACAGAAATTAATTTAAAACACTAGTGCATGATTCTGATATTTTGGCTTCATAATAGTTAAATTTCATCAGAGCTGCTTTTGATTTACAGGGGTATATTAACAGAAGGGATCAGGGTATAGCCATGCTTTCCAATCTCTCTCACATATCTTTGTAACTTTTAAAATATTTGTATTTTTTGGAAACTAACTCCATTTGATGTTGGAGGGAATAGAAAGTTTCTAAAACACATTATTCCCCCAGACTCACTTTGTTTCCAGCAAACGTAGAGTAATGCCCAGAATCAAAGTGAAATAGCAAACATTTCTTATTTTGAAAGAATGTTTGCATTGTTACACACAGTGTTGAGTCTGGGTAGTAGGAAATCACAAATTTTGCATCTCAGTTCAGTAAAGCACTCCAGCATTTTCTTAAACTTAGGAGCGTGCTTAAGCGCTTTTCTGAATCCTAGTTACAAGATTCCACCCAAGTAGACTTTTCTCCATTGTATTAATTTCCAGTGTTCCTATCATAGAATGGTAAAGTTGGAAGGAGACCTCAAGGATCATCTAGTTCCAACCCCCTGCCAGAGGCAGGGACACCTCCCACTAGTACAGGTTACTCAAGGCCTCCTCCAACCTGGCCTTGAACACCTCCAGGGAGGGAGCAGCCATAACCTCCCTGGGCAACCTGTTCCAGTGCCTCACCACCCTCACTGGAAAGAACTTCCTCCTAACATCTAGTCTAAATCTTCCCTCTGCCAGTTTAAACCCATTGCCCCTTGTCCTGTCATTACAAGACCTTATAAATAGTCCCTCCCCAGACTTCCTGTAGGACCCCTTCAGATACTGGAAGGCTACTATAAGGTCTCCTCAAAGCCTTCTCTTCTCCAGGCTGAAGAGTCCCAACTCTCTCAGCCTGTCCTCATAGGAGATCATGAATTTCTTGTGTGAGCTTGAGACAGTCATTAAGAGGTAACTATTGAAGATATCTAATAAGATTTATAAAAATTCCTTAGCAAGCTGAACATCCTCAAAGTTACTTACACTACTATTTATCCACTTCAAAAATCTGATTCAGCAAGCTGGACTCTGCCTCGAGGCTAAAAATTCTTGTGATGTTTGTAAATATGCTTAAGTAATGATCAGCCATTGATAATTTTAACCCAGTAGCATTAATATTACTAATGTCTAGAAAATTTGCACAAGTTAGGCCACAATAATATTTTAAAAAGACAAAAATATACATGGCATAACAATGTAAAATAAACTGCCTGTCCGTTAGCACTGCTACAGTCCAATACTTATAATCATTGAACATTTTAGTTTGGAAGAGATCTGAGGAGGTAATTGTCATGTCAGAAAACAGCTAGCTTCAACATAAGAACAGTTTTCAAGGTATCTCTTTATGTTGCTTGACTGTAGGCTATGCATAGCTGTAGGAGATGTCTGTTGCTCAATATTTGTTAGGTCTCTGGCTGGTTGTATCATTGTTATTTGCAAATAAACATTGTTCTTTTGTAAACTAGCCTTTGAGTCTCTTGTTACTTTTCTTAGCAATATTCCATGTTGTCTAATGTTAGTACAAGAAAATCATAGAATCGCAGAATGTTAGGGGCTGTAAGGGACCTCGAAAAATCATCTAGTCCAACCCCCCTGCCAGAGCAGGATCACCTATACCAGATCACACAGGAACATATCCAGGTGGGTTTTGAATAGCTCCAGAGAGGGAGACTCCACAGCTCCCCTGGGCAGCCTGTTCCAGTATTGTCACCCTCACAGGGGAAAAATTCCTCCTCATGTTTAAATGAAACTTCCTATGTCTCAGCTTCCACCCATTGCCCCTTGTCTTGTCATCTGGCATCACCAAGCAGAGCCTGGCTCCATCCTCCTGGCACTCACCCTTTACATATTTATAAACATTGATGAGGTCACCTCTCAGTCTCCTCTTATCCAAGCTAAAGAGCCCCAGCTCCATCAGTCTCTCCTTGTAAGAGAGATGTTCCATTCCCTTAATCATCTTTGTGGCTCTGTGCTGGACTCTCTCAAGGAGTTCTATGTCCGTCTTGAAATGGGGGGCTCAGAACTGAACACAATACTCCAGGTGTGCCCTCACTGGGGCAGAGTAGAGGGGCAGGAGAACCTCTCTTGATCTACTAACCACACCTCTTAATGGTGCCTCTTTTTTGCAGCATATGAAAGTCATGTTTTGTTCATAATATTTTCCTTGCTCTAATGCATTACAAACTTAAAATGCTGATGTCCATGTTTGTCTCCCTTTGATCATGGACAATTTTTCACCTGATGCCTTTGTGTATTTTCCAAGATGAATCTTCTTTTGTCATTCTTTCTGCCTGGCATTCTAATATCTCTGCTGATCTTCTTCAAAGCTTATTGAAGTCAACGGAAACCTTGGATCTGTATTCAGGTTCTTTTGTACTATCTGTCTTTCATCACTTTTTGCAACTCCACCCTCTTATTCATCATAGAAGACGTTCATTAATCAGTGGCTTACTTCTTCTAGATCATTAGTGAAAACATTAAACAAAACCATACTGAATAGAGAACCCTGAAGTACCTCACTAGGAAAAGACCTTTCCACAAATCTATATTTTAATGTTTTGTCTTCTGCTTTTGTTTATAGTACTTCAGACACTTTTCATTCCACAAGACAGTGCTCATGCCCCAGGCAATTTAAATTAATTCATCATTTTCTATTATTTTCCACATCCTGGGCCAAACTCTTCCCAGTTATTCATGCACACAATTATTGATGTCAGTAGGATCACATACAAGCAATGCATGAAAGAATTTGGGGGTTCCCCCCCCCCCATTTCTTCTATGCTTTATTTTACAATAATTTGGAACTTGATATTCAGTATATTAGTTCTCTGTATTTTCTGTGAGTATACTGAAAACTGTTATAAAAGTAAATAATCTGATCATACCAGTAGATATTTTTCTTTATCTCTAAAATATGGGCTTAATTCATGATAAAAAATATGATGGAAACTGTACTTTTTTTATATACATACAATTTATATATATATATATACACACACACATTCATTAAAAAGAAAAATTCTTCTCCTTCTAGATTTAATTAATATTATGGTAGTAATCTTTCTTGAAGCTGAATTGATCTTTCAGAAGAGTTATGCCTATGTTCCCTTTAATTGAAATTTGAAACTTTCTGAAGTGCTGGAATACTCTTGTAATTTTTTTCACCCAAACTTCTTGTATGAGTTGGAACAACTTCCTTGTCATTACATGCATTTGACATACTGCAGATGATCTGTCTTGAAATGTTTTAAGCGGCAATCTGAGGAATAGAATCTGAGTCAGAAATCATAAAAGTTATTATAAGATCAGCCAATGAGATGCCTTTTAATTAACACCCTATCTGAATAGTTAAATGGTATCCCCAATTAGTATTAATAAAACCTGTTTAAGACCAGATCTATCTGGAATAGCTGAGGAGCCTGTTTTTTCTAGTTTTTTTCCTAGGTCACTGATTAAATCCAGTACAGATCAGCAACGGCTGAAATTCACATTTGGAAACAAGCATGGGACATACTGATTTCTTTAGCTTAATATTCAATACAAAGGTGACAACACAACTATAAAAGAGCACACTTAGAACTGTTGTGATCCTTGGGAATATCTCAACAGAACACAGAAAGTGTAGGGGACTTTGTTGTGATTGCAACATAAAAGTCCCAATTTTAAAGGTGAGAAATAACTACAAAGAATCTTACCCAGCTGTAATCTGCTGTTTGAATTAGGTAGCCTGCAACTGAATTAGGTAAATGAAATCACAACTTGTGTGTCTTCAAGAGCACCTGCCTTTCTTAACTTTATAGGGGAATTAGTCACTTGTTTTATGCGAACTGCTTCATTAGGAATGTGAAATTATGAATGCAAATCATCTGCCTCAATTGGGAAAACTGAGTCAGATCTGTAAAATAATTTTTAGATATGTATATTCAGATGAGTGTCCCTAGTCCTCATTTAAACGCCCATGTGCAGTGCTGAAAGTTTCTGCCATGTCATCTGCATGGAACTAGCTCAGCAGAGCTGGTCTGTGTGCAATCCCACTTCAGCTGCAGAGACTCTCTCAGACTCAGTCCTACAAAGAGGCTGGTTTGTTAAGTCTGACAAAGACTATTTGATGTAACACTGACAACAGCCACCCCCTTGGAACAAGCCTTATCCTGCAGAAAAGGAGAATGGCATTTCATGTGCCAGCTTGAATTTAGGCAAGAGGATTTACCCAGACTACAGCCAAAAGAAGATTTTGTCAAACTGTCTTCATTAAGCACCTAAAATTTCAAAGAAGTAACAACAACAAATATTAAGTCATAAACCCCTGAATCATATGAGGGGCATAAGAGTGATGAAAAACAGACTTTGGGGCATAATCTGTACAGTAGCTTTGTGCCTCTAGCCACCTGGGAAACAAATCAATATATTTTCCAACCAACCCACAGAGCATCTGAAAAATTGCAGCTTGTAGCTTGAGGAAGACATGACTGAGGGGAGACCTCATCACTGTCTACAGCTACCTGAAAGGATGTTGTGGAGAAGCTGCTGCTGGTCTCTTCTCACATGTAAATAGTGATAGAACAAGAGGGAATGGCTTCAAATTGCAACTGGGTGGATTTAGACTGGACATTAAGAAACATTTTTTTCCACAGCAAGCGTGGTCAGGCATTGGAATGGGCTGCCCAGGGAGGTGGTTGCGTCCCCAACCCTGAATATGTTTGAAAGACATTTGGATCTGATGCTTGGGGATATGGTTTAAGGGTGAACTTTGTAGAGTAGGAATAGCAGTTGGACTTGATGATCCTGGGGGCCTTTTCCAACCAGAACGTTTCTATGATTCTGTGGTATGACTGAAATTGCTTAGTCCATGTGAAATGAGTATATTTGAAGCAGAAACACACATGGTTTACAATAACAATTTGTAAAAACCTCTGACTGTTGAGCAGCTTTATAAAGTAAAATCCTGTACTGCATCATAGCCATCCAGTGCCCTTACCTGGCTTCACAGTCAGAATTTCACCTCCTACTGAATAAAGCTAGCTTTAACTTAGTTACAGACCAAGACATTTTTAGCCACTCTGACATAAAAGAGTGTCAATGAGATCTGAATTTAATTCCATTTTTCTTGTTAGGGATTCTCAGACATTCCCTCCATGCTAATCCAATGCTTCTCAAAATATTTCACAGATCTATTACTGCCATTTTTACAGTTTTACAAGTGAGCAGAAAGAAGCAACTAAACAGAGAGCTGCTTCTCTATATTTAGAGCCTAAGTAAGGAAGCCCAGTCAGCATCCATAAGCAACATTAGAGTAATAATCAAGCCTACTCCTGCCTAACCGGGGGGCCAGCAGGCCCCCCGGCCTTTGTCCCACTCCCATTCACCCAGTGTGCACCATTGGGACTCACCAGTGATGATAGGAGGAGGATCCCTCTGCCCAGTTGGGCAAGCTTGGACACTGCTTTTCCTGAGCCTGATTAAAAAGAGGAGTTGGAAGGGAGGGCAAAGTGGCCACACCTGGGGTGGGAGGAGACTCCAACGGGACCCAGGTGCTCTGAGGTTGTGGGAAGGGGAGTGTGGGGTGGGAAAGGGGCAGCTGTGGTAGAAAAGGGGAGGTGGTGTTGAAAGGAGGGGGATGGAGAGGGAAAGGATGAAGGAGAAAAGAGGAAGATGGGGGAAAAGGAGGAGACGGTGAGGAAAGGGGGAAGAAGGGAGATGTAAAAGCAAAAAAAAAAAAAAAAAAAAAAAGGACTGCAGTGTTTGCATGGAAACCAGTCTTTTCATGGTCAGCCCTTTGTCATTTCTACTTGGAGTAGTAACCAGACATCTTCACCGGCTCACTCTGTTGGCTGAAGAAGAGCGTCACACCTGGCTAAGAGGAAAAGATGATGAAATAAAGAGGAAAACTAAGAAATAAAAATGAAAAAGAAAAGCAAATACAAAATTTAAATGGGTATATACAAAGCATGAGGTCTTTCAGTAAGTTCTCCATGGGACAGCAATATGCCCTTGTGGCCAAGAGGGTCAATGGCATCCTGGAGTGCATCAAGAATTGTGGCCAGCAGCTATAGGGAGGTTCTCCTCTACTCTCCCTTGCTGAGGCCACACCTGCAATACTGGGTCCAGTTTTGGGATCCCCATTTCTACAGAGATGGGGATCCGCTGGAAAGAGACCATTGGAGAGCCGCAAGGATGGTTATGGGTCTTGAGCATCTTTCCTGTGAAGAAGGACTGAGACACCTGGGGCTGTTTAATCTGGAGATGAGAAGGCTGAGAGGCAGTCTGATGAATGTCTATAAATATCTAAGAGATGGGTGTCAAGTTGATGGGGCCAATCTCATTTCACTGATGCACTGATGATAAGACAAGAAACAATGGATACAAACTGAAACACAGAAAGTTTCACCTCAACATGAGGAGAACCTTCTTTACAGTGAGTGTGACAGCATTAGAGCAGGCTGCCCAGAGAAGCTGTGAAGTTTCCTTACCTGGAATCTTTCAAAACCTGCCTGGATGCATTCCTGTGCAAACTACCCAAGGTGATCCTTCTTTGGTCAGGGGAGATGGGCTCGATTATCTCTGGAGGTCCCTTCCACCCTCTAACATTCTGTGATATATTACTAAAAACTTGGGCAATGAGAAGGGAATATGTATATGCAGAATTTGTGAGGGCAGCGCATACACTGAATCCAGCCTGGTTTACAACTGGCTTTAGATTCTTCTCCTAGATCCATCTTCACTAGAGAATTAGCTGTAGCTGATGAGTGTTTTTATATTTGTGTTCCAGAGACACTGATTTATCTAGTCTTCTCAAAGATGCCACTTTTTTATCATAATTCATCATCTGTTTTATTAAGGAAATTGTTATGGTAGGCCTAAGTAGGCCAAAATAGGCTTATACATGTCCTGGCTTGCCCAGGTGTGTTTTTCTGCTCTCTCCCCATTCTGGTATAGGGAGAAGCAACCACAGGAAAGAGGACAACAAACCTGGAGCCACTGAATCTAAGGACTCTGGCTTGCCCAGACATGTTCCCCTGCTCCCCCTCCTTCTGCTATAGGGGAAGCAACCCTGGGAAAGGAAAACAAAAGCCTTGGCTTCACCTAATATGGTCAAGCTTGGCAAACTGCCATCCTGATTGGCTAATCTATGTCCGAAGGCCCATTAGTCTTGGGCTGTATTGATAAAAAGGGATGAGCAGGTAGCACAGTGTGCTCCTGCTGCCTCATTGCATCCTGACCTGCCTGGAAACTCCACTGCTTCGAGTTTACCAGGAACAGGCTCTAAATGCCTGCAGGCAATCAGCCTGCATAGCCAGCGTGACATCGTGCCAAGCCTGCACATCTCATTGCATCCTGCCTGCCCCTCTGCAAAGCTTCTGCTGAATTGGGAATCAAGAGGAACCAGATCAGAGACTGTGCCAGACTCCCAGCTTAATGAGAAAAGAGCCTGGGCCTAACGGCTTTGAGACCACCGACAGCAACCCCTCCACATGCTTTGGGTACTGTCCAATAATACTTTGTGATTAAATACTTAAAGCCTCTTGTAATTCACTAATTGCCTTCTGCCATAAGCAGAAAGGAGTTTCCTGCATCCAACTAGTGGATAAGCAGGATAATTAACTGCAAGCGGTATATTGACCACAAGAACCTTCTCTTCCAGTATAATGTTTGTGTTTGCTGGTTACCTCTTAAAGTGTTCCAGTTTTGCCTGTTCCCTGTGTGTATAAATTTCCAAACCATCTGTTTCAAACCTTGTAAATAAGTTTTCTGGTGAGATTGAATGTTAATAAACAATTTTCATACTTATTAACAATCTCTGCCTGGATATCAAAATTAATATCAATTATTAATTTTGCATCATTCATAACAGAAATTTTAAAAAAATAAAGAGAGAGAGAAAGAGAGAAGTGTGTGCTCAGGGCAGGAGGAGAAAGAGAGAAAGGGAGAAAAACAGCTCCTGGAGCAGGTATAAGATAAATATACAAAAACTACAGACATGAAACAGACACTGATCAGGTACACAGTATAGTGCCTGTTTAATGTCCACTTTGTACCTATTTCTTGTACTAATAGAAAGCAGTGGCTTCAGACACAGCCTTCACTTTACCTGCTCCAATATTGAACAGACCTACTTTCTTTCCTACAGGAGACAAGAAGCAGTGGAAGTACAGGTGCTGAGCAATAAAGACGACAGGAAAAATCTTGACACACAAATCCATGATGTTTGCCTCTACTCGTCTCACAGCTAGGTAAAAATAAACCAAATTGTTTTTGTTTTGTCAGATGCAAGAGTCTATTTATATGCACATACACAACACAAGATTTTATATGTATGTATAGATGTATATGTAAAGAAAAGTAGAGAAAAATTAGGAATGCTGGTTACTCTTTAGGTGTTTTATTAATCTTGCTGGTTTTCAGTGCCAGCTTGATTGCTTATTGCCTCTTTCTTCACTGACATCTTGATATCAGTACTCTAGCAATATATCACCTTCATAACTGATGGCTTTAAATGAATTTTTGAAAACTGCCTACATTATATCCGTTAATTGTCCAGTGACTGTGGAGAAAAGAAAACAGAACTGTATTTCAAGTAATGCCCAACACATGGCAAACATCAAGAGAGGAATGCAAGACCTATGTTAGCAAAGAATGTAATAAATACAGGCCAGATCATAAACACTGCTATAATAAGACAATTTAGGAAGAAGATTTTAAAAGATAAGAGCACCTATGCTTATGCAGCTTCTCCGGGAACTAATTGAAAAAGTGAGCTCAAACCCAACACCTCCACATCTCATTCAACTATAGGCTTTTGATGTCAGTATTCTTGACTGGAAAAGGGAGAATGATTCTCTCCACAGCACAAATACTCTGGCTTGTGTTATGCAAGAAATTAGAGCTAGATTATTACACTGCTACTTTTGTTCACCCTTTGTGCTGGTGGATAGAGGAATTTCAGGGGATCACAGAGTGGCTTTAGCCTAGTTAAACATACACTGAATCACAATGTATCAAATTGCAGCTTTGCTTAGAAGAGCTTGTGATGGTTTTAAGACATGCTAAAAGAAAGCTTCATATTAAAAGGTCCATTGGATGTATTGGGCTTACAACAGGGGTTGTCTTACCAATGTGGCAACATGAACAATCCAGAAGTTCATCTCTAATGCTCCTGCAAGTTTTTACAGAATCAAACATATTATTAGTGACCTTCACTAATGATTCCTTAGTATAAGAGCTGCTGACAAGCACTGAGCTTTCAAGTGAAGGTCCTAGTACCTTTAATTTTATCCACAAGAATTGCTTACATAATAATTAGAGATTTCTAGAGGCAGGACTAGGAGATTGAATAACTGGACTCGTTCATCTTTCCATTTTGTAACTCACTGTATGTGTTAAATGACACTGCTGTAAACTCTCTGTAACAAAACTTACATAGCATACACACAGAGAGTGAGGGTTAATTTTAATCTTTCTAAAATGCTTTGAGATTCTCAGATGAAGAGCAGTCACAATGCCTGGAAAATATCAAATTTAATATTGTTAAAAGTAATCAAAGAAATAGACAAGATATGCTGCCTTCAGAAAACACTTCCATATTTATTTCTGTTCTTACTTATGCAACATTTTACTTCCAAAGACAAAATGTCCTGTATGGGTAACATCAAGGAAATTCCACTGACCTGGTGAATTAGAGGTCAGATGTACAAAGTTCACTGGTCAGTCTAATGTTATGTGTACTCAATATTCACCAAAAGAGTGAAATAACTGTGCAGGCAGGTAGCAAAATTTTCATGTTATGCCTAAGTGAATACACAGAGCAAGTGAAAATACACATTTGGTGTAACATTTCCTGATTTCACTTCAAATCAGGTATTTCCCAAATATGTCTCACTGTTGATCCAGTAACAGGTATTTTGGGCTTCCTCTCTAAGGTCCTAAGCTTCTCTACTGACACCAAGGCAAACTCTTGTGACTTCTGAGCTGAAGGTTTGGTCCCTCTCCTGTCTATAGGAAGCACAAACAGAAATATGTGTTCCTAAAGCTTAGGGTTTTGACCAAAGCTCCAAGAAAAAATGTTTGGGTCCTCTCCTGAGGTGCCAGTCTCCACTGACATGAGAATGCATGAACCATCCCTCGGTCTTAGGCTGAAGAGATGAGTGGAAGTGTCTGCTTTTTCCCTTTGAGGCCAAATGATTAAATAGAGTAAGGGCAAAATTCATCAGGAGATTTGGACACTCATTTAATTTTCTACACATGGGCATGTATCACATGAGCCAGATGCCTAAGCTTCTTGAGCAGTCAATCAAGACGTAGTTAATACAGCCAAAGGAACAGAGGAAATGATTCAACTAAGGCCTAGGGGCAGGCTCAGCTGCCTAAAAACAAGTTTCTGGTTCCTTTTGAAATGCCCTCGAGTACCTGATATACCTGTTCCCACATCATGTGAGATCTCACCTGCCTGGACTGCAGCTAGGTGGCAGTAGGACAGGTGTCCACAGAAGTATGAATGCTTTGCTATGTACCTGACTAAGTACATAGCTGAAGCAGGTGAAACCAGTCTCAACTTTTAATTCACAAAGTTGAGGAAAATTGTTTAGTAAATGCTTCTCAGCATTTTTAATCATATAAAATGTATAAGAAGTTTTAAATGACACACGGTGAAAATTGCACACATACTGTGTCTGCTGTGCTTTTTGCTACAAATGGTTTTGGGTACCACTATGACAAACAAATCCTGACTCTACTGAATATTTAGGAAGTGAGATTTAACAGCAGCCGGTTTTGTTGCAAACACTGACTCACTAAGTGGAAGTTTGAGCTGGACTTGTAGAAAAATATAAAACAATTAGTATGGCCTGTCAGAAAGCAGAGTTTCTAGAAAGCCATTCCAGTTGTCTTAGAGCTTTGACACGTGGATTATAGAAATGTTTCCTGACTTAGTTATATAAAACTGTCAATTACACATAGTCAGTTTACAGTTTGACATCAAAAAAATTGTGGAGACAACTAACAGTACTATCTTACTCAGACAGTAGAGAGGTACCTTCCTAAATGGTGAATAGATAAATATTTTCTGACAATACATACATAATATGTAATCAAAGCTGGTTTTCAGGAGTACAATCTGTCCTGAAAAGAAATTGAGCACACGATGCTTAGTTTCCCTGACCTGGTATATTCTTCCAGTGTTTTTTCCACCACTCACTGGCAAAGTAGAACATATGAGTTTATAGTCTCCCTATCAAAATATTATCCCATAGTGTCTTCAGCCATAAGTACATTTAATTTTAGTTTTGAACCCTAAGAGACCTTGACCCCTATAGTACTACCTTACCCCAATTTTTGAGTATCACTGACATTAAAGTACAGGACAAATAACACTCCGACTCAAGTACATTAGATCATTACAATATATTGGATTATAATGTGGGCAGAAAATAACAAATAGTAAGGCAGAGTCACTCAAAAGCTGCAATTAACAGCAAGTGCAGAAGAACACATACATCAGTATCAATGTTTATTTTTAGAAAGCTAGGAGAGCTTCATATTCTGCCTCTCACAGTCAGCAAGCTGATTAGCAGAGGTTCCAAAGTTCACAGTCCTATAGATTATCCTTATTCCATGGATATCTCAAGAGTTCTAGCCACCAGAACACACACCACCTTATTAAAGTTCCAGATTATGCATACTTTTAGGGCTTTTGAATTTGCAATATTTTCTTTCGAGACGGGCATGTCAAAATTATATGGATGTTGGATAATTTTCTATATGTGGGCTTAGTTTGACTAAAATAACTGAAAAATATATTTTCTGAAACAGAATCAGGTGCTTTATGAGGATAGAGTGTCACTAACTTTTCAGGCTGAATTCTGCTGAGGGAAGAAACACCCAATTAAGACAAATTCAACTGCCACAGATTTCTTAGAGGAAAAGCTGCTTTTTAACTTGCTTTAGTTCTGAAGGCATTGCTTTCAGACCAGGAGATTTTAATGGAAGTTGTAACTAAGGAACATGCAAGGAGCACAAAAAATATGTTTAATCTCCAGATGAGGGAATATATCCTAATTAGTTATGTCTGCTCTGGTGTCTGGCTACCAGCTGACAGGCTTGACAGCTGATCTCTCTGAACCAATTCAAATTGAAAAAAGATTTGGGTTAGGGTCACTTTTTGAGTGGGCAAAGGTTGGGGCTGGTTGTTATTTAGAATGAACTAGTTCATTCATCTCTAGTTACCCATATGTCAATAGAAATGATTCCCTTAACATAATATGCCGTGGGCTAGAAACTTTCTGTTTTGTTTCTACCTGCACATTTTCATGGCCTGCTGCCAGAAGAGGAAGGCAATATGTCCTGGGACAAAGAGGAAGTTCTGGACATGACTGGAAGAGCTCCAGAATGCACTATGAGAACAGACACTTTGGATGTAAAACCTTCAAACATGTGCACTTCAGGTCAGAGCTCAGGTCAGGCTCAGACAGTCAAACATTTATTTGTATGCATGTGAATGACACAGTTTACAGGAGGATTTGGCTTTTTTATACTTCAGATCCTCTGTCACTATCTCTGTGACAATTTACTATGTACTGGAAAGATTGATAATAAAGACTGATATGAAATGCAACCAAATTAATGAAAAAACTCCCATCAGCTTCAAACAAAAGTGTTCATTATAAGTCCAGACAATAAAACCTTAGATGACTACGCAGTTAACAACCATTATTTAGTGAAAACTGCCAGTTTTGCTTATTTTATCTTGATCTCTAAAATTCACATTCTAAACATTCAACAACATAGCTTCATTGTCAGTTTTGCATAGTGATTTCTGAGCAAATCTCAGTTTTTAAATGAAAAGAAACATCATTTCGGAGTCAACCTAGCTAAATCATTAGACAAAATTTTACAGTGGTTATAGATCTCCTGAGTCTCCAGATCTTCACCTAAAGACACGGAAGTAATGTTAAGAGTGAGAACTGACCATTTCCTTTAAGTTAGTATACTATTGTCAAGATGGAGCAGGACTTGATTTTCAGAATCACCATCATTATCATCACTCTAACACTAATAAGAACAGGTAGTTTCTCTAAACAATAGACATTTTTTCACAATTTTTCCTTCCTGCTTGGAGGATTATGTGTGCGAACATTTACAACACCAGTATGAATGATGCTTAAAGAAAAGCATCTATTAAGCAGGTAAATTAAACAGTGCCTGCTATTGGCCCTTTCATAAACAGTTACTGGGCACTGCTTGGGATTATACATGGGCCAGAAACAATCCCCCAGAGGCAGGGTGGTTGGAGTCCTCTGAAGATTTTGAAGCCTCTGAATACTGAAGGACTTTAAGAGCTCTTTATGCCACTGACTTCAGAGCCAGAGGTCTGTGGTCTTACTTGTATAGATACAGCAAGAAAGTCCTGGAATGTACCTTCAAGATCTTTATATGGTCTACAGTTCTACTAGGAATTAAGAGCAGAAAAAAAATAATTAGCATTTCAGGATTCATATCACATGAGAAAAGTATTTCCATCTTTACATTGACCAGCGCAATCTCCTGAGATCAGAAAATGAACAAAACATAAACAGGAAGTGCAAAGTATATTATATATGACATATTTAAAAGCCTAAGGAAGGATCCTTCACTTAATACTTTTTTTTCCCCCTTTTCACAGATGGATGACTGGGTGGTATTGTTTTGTTACCTCCCCTTAGCCCTTCACATCTGTCCTCTGACGTACCTTTCAACCCTTCCCTTCCTCCCCTCAACTCAGTCCTCTTGCTGTATTCCCCAGCACATGTATAGTATGTGCATAAAGCTGAATGTTAATTATAAAATATTCCCCATAGCTTAATAGAAATAAGCCCCATTACACTGCAAACTACTTACTCTCCAATGCATAGTCTTGTTATCTGCTTCCTTCTTCTGTTGCTGAAGACAGCAACAGGGGTCACCAATCTAAATTCCATGCATGTAGACCTTCTGGATTATCATCTGGCAAACATTACAAACTTCTCCCTTCATGATTATTTTCTGTCTGTTTTATGGTCCTAGAGCACAGCTTACTAGTTCCACTGATTATAAATTACAGGATGGGGAGAGATCTGATGAAAATATTCACCTTTAAGTGGCCCAGAATTTTACATCTGTGAGAAAACACGTATTTTTCATTGCTAGCAGATGCAGCTCAGACCACAGCCAAATAACTGCACATAGCACATGGGTACACACCTATGTTACACACATTGTACATGTACATGAACACATACCCCGCCTTATTACAAATTCAGCTTTCACTTTATCACCATAAAAATGCAGCTGATGAACAGTCCAGAAGTTGCAACACTCTGCTTTGCAGCTGTCTAGCATAGTCATGTGGCAAAAAACAAGTGCCATGACAGCAAAATGGGTCACAATAATGAATGACATTTGCAGATTTCTTTTCCTTTATGCCAGAAGTCCTAAATGCAGCACCACTAGCATACCGATACTCCTTAAGATCCACTTCAGCCATTGGAAATGTTGCTGGAAGGAAGATCAGCTTCTCTTTTTAATTGGAAACTAATATTCAGGTTCTTCATTTGAATGACAGTTAACAGCTAAATGCCTTGATTTTCACATATGAAAAGTGAGGAATAATTGTATTGACCTTTGTAGAGTACTTTGAAATCCAAAGTTAAGAGACCCACAAGAAAATCTGACATTATTATTATTTTTCTCTTGCCATCTGTGGAGGGGAACAAAAATGAAAGTTGATGTAACAGAAACAAAAAAGTAGATGTGTTTTGACAACTTTGTATAGGTTAGAATTATCTAGGTGGAGAGAAATATTTATATGGGAGACTATGCCAGTCTTCAAGGACAAAGACAACAAAATCTGAAAAACAAGAGTTTATACTTTATTGGCTTGTGTAAGGTCTGAATTGAATGAGAAATTATAGGCTGGTTAACATTCTATTTTTGTTTGATAGTTTTACCCAGTTCTTGCAGATATAGATAGATTTTGGCTTTTGGAGTCTTCCTACATTCATGTCAAGATTTGAGACCTAGTTTTCTTGTTTTAAATTGGGCAGCCATCCTGGAAAGCATAATAAGATGCAGCACTGTTGACAGACTTTCTCATGGAAAATAGAAAAAAGTGCTATAGAAATTCCTATATGTAGAGATGTGGTAACAGCTTTGAATGTCTCCCACAAGCCCATGAATGTTGCCTTTATCTTTCTGTGTTCTTTTTAGTTCATTGATAATATTTCATAAGCTTGATTTTACCTCAGGAACTGCTCCCATTGAAAGCTTGGCAATTTCTCCTAGTCAGTTCTGCAGACTCCCTTTATAATTATCAATCAGTGGCAGGGAAATCTAAAGAACTACATGGATCTGACTGTCTTACATATCTTTTTTGATGGATAACACTGCCCCCTGAAATGAATCTTTTCTCTTTCCATTGGCTAGCGAGGGCACCAAAAAGGCACCCACAAACTAGAGCCCAAGCGTTTGTTGGTTAAGGTTAGGTGAGAAAAATC
This sequence comes from Ramphastos sulfuratus, assembly GCA_013399055.1. Lineage (NCBI taxonomy): Eukaryota > Metazoa > Chordata > Aves > Piciformes > Ramphastidae > Ramphastos > Ramphastos sulfuratus. The sequence continues at coordinate 435,883 of WBNM01015583.1, read as the reverse complement.
CCACTCCCAGTTGCACATAATAATGTCAAGATCTTCACAGAAAACATAGAGAAGCGAGGTCTTGGCCCCCAGTCTGGAAGCTCAAATCAAAGTGATGGACATACCAGAGAAGTGAGGGTATACAAGGTAGGGCAATAGTTATGGAAATAACAGTACACAATTACTCATTTTAGGAATCCATCTGGTTAGGTGTGTTGTTTCATTTAAATGACGTGTAAACGCACTCACTTAATGGCCCTCATTTATACATTTATACATGTCATGTGAGCACTGCAACACACACGGTTTTAATTTTAAAACTTAAAGCACAAGTAGCAGACCTCACCTTTGCTGGATGCTGTCGGGTGTCAAAATCGAAAAGTTCAGCTTGTGCCCCTTCCAAGGAAATATAATACATACGCATCTGTGCACCCTGAGGTCTGCACACAGCTGCACAATGTTTTATGAGATGTTGCAGTGGCTTCTGCTAGACTTCCTGACGTAAAACTACAAACAATCAAACCCTCCTTCCCCCACATCCCCTTCCCTCAACCAAGTGCCTGAAAAAGATTTTTTTTTTTTGTTTAAGCCAGATATGTATTTTAAACATCTTTGCTCTCAGAAGCAGAAATTATCCTGGTATTTAGAAAAGGAGATCATGGTCTTGGGTATTTCAGCTTTGAGTAGGAGGAAGACAAACCTCTTAGTTTTGGTTCAAAACAAAGGTTTCTCTCAATAAAGTCTAAATCAACCTTAGAAGGCAGAAATAAGTATGCTCCACTGAGCAGAAAAGCATGAGCTGACATTTAAAATCTGCACACTGCTATCTCAGGCACCCAAGAGAGAAATGATTCTTAATTAAAAAAAAAAAAAAAGAAAAAAGAAAAAAAGAAAAATGCAACTCTGAAAATAGAGATCTTTGGATTTACACAAAGACAACTCCAACACAATACATTGCCCTCACACTTTTTTCTTAAATCTAGTCTTTTCACACAGTTTGTATCCTTTTCTAGCTAGACTGAGTTCAATAAAATAAAACAGAATATTGTTTTTATGTTTCTTTTTGCTGAGAATATGTAAATTTGATAAACCAAAATATTCTAAAATAAGGGTTAATACTTGAAAATTAATTATTTTAATTATTTTAATTATTTTGATTAAAGACTTTATTTTGACATTTTCTGAACACAAGGGTTTGATTTGAAATTACGTTTCATTTTGAAAAGTGGTTTTAATTTCATTTTAAAAGGAACAAAAGCAAGTGTTAAACACTAAATTCGATTAAATATGTGTAAATTTGCAGTTTAGCAGAAAGCTGGAGAAGACCTCTCTCTAATCAAGTCAACAAAAGATGATTTTAAATTCCTAATTTTTTTAATTAGCAAAAAAAAAAAAAAGAAAGATCCGATACTCTCTCAACTACCTCAAACCTGACCCCAGACAAAAAGAAGGATATAATTCAAAAGCAGAAGCTATTTTAGAGTTTATTTTCCTGTTTTCAGAAACTGAAGATGAAAATGCATTGGTAATGAAGTTAGTCCCCATCAGGACTGCTCTGTTGGTGTGGGGTTTCCAAAACACCTTGGACTGAAAGTATGCAAACTCGACTCCAATTCAGTGAGGACTAAGTAGCTAATTCCATCAGCCATTCGTGAAAATTCAAGCCTTAGCACTCTTATACAGTCATTTGCACTTTCAATCAACAGTATCAACAGGAACACATTTTTAGGTAGCAATCTTTTGCTATTGGCCTTTCTCTTGGAAAATGGCAGGGGAAAAAAACTGACATAACCCTCCAGTACAACCTCACTCAGCACAGTTCCTGCGTAAAACTTGATGCACGCACCAAGTCATGATGGTGTCCTGCTATATGAATGTTCAACAGCCTGACTCTAAGGGATATATGATCACTCTTTTCAAGTGTTACCCTGGAAACAATTTGTCTCTTGGCAGATGTTGCGTACTTATACAGGAAACTAAATTTAAATCCTTAGGCATAACATCTTGGTCATGCCTGCCCTTTTGTTTGAACTCCTTTAATAAAACTCTTGCCCTCACACTTGGCTGTACTAAATCCAAGTATGATCTTTGCTTCCTCCTCATTATTAGTTCAGAGGGAACACTCTAGTAGTTGTGTGCAGGGTGATCCATTACCTAAAAGGAAAACGTGCCAACTTGGAGCTCTGTTCATTGACTTACATGATGTTTACCCAAGGATTTTCATGCAACTGGCTTATAATGGCCATGTAATTTGCCTCTTCTGAGCAGCTTTACAGAACTGGCATTCATCATCAACTTGGACTTTTCAGCATTCAACAGGTGAGTTAGTTCATAGGTGGCTTGGGAATAAACAATGGAACAAGGTGGAGCATTTTTTAAAAGAGAGCTAGGCAAATAGACCTAGAGCAATCAATCAAAAATATGATTCTTAAATAAGTAGTTTCAGAGGGGGGCGATGACAAATAAATGGAAATGTTATGTATACAAGTTAGCCTCATACCTGGCTGAAGCCATATAGCGCAACTGGAAATTTTGGAAAGAAATATCTGCCCACCTGCCTGTTTTCCTGGCCAGCAAAAGCAGTGCTTTTTAAAGACACAAGGGACCAAGGCAGTTATCCATCTTTGCACACAAACACAGGCATACCTGAACAGGACAGGGGAGAAGAAACCATCCTGTTATTCCTCACTACGTCTGTAGTTTCTCAAACAGCTACAGAGTGGCAGAGGTGGTACACAGCTCAGGAGCTCATATTGTCATTTAGTGATGGAAAACTGCCAAAATGTGCCTCCAAATGAGTGTGCTTAACATCTCACAGGCCTTCTGGGGGAACTGAGACCTCCCACATTAATAAGGAGCCTTGTGAATGGCTTTTTTTTCTTATTTGAAGCAATCCCAGTGGACCTGGAATCACATATAGGGAGACAAAATTGGATACAAGTCTCAGAAGGATGGCATAAGGATTCAGCAGTACCTCTCCAGCTTAACTGCACTGATGAAGTACATTCTGGCAGGGAAACACAAAGAATTATGCAGTGTTCCCTCCCTCCCCCTTTTCGTCATAAAATAGCCTGTAAGGCAAAGAGTGCCTGAGACATGAGCAATGTTTTTGTTGGGAATGGATGAGTTTTAGCAGTAGGAGGAAAAACAGATCTCAAAATTTACTTTTCACCACTGTGCAACACCTTGAAAGTACTTTGGCAAAAATGCCAGGTGTCATGAAGTTCCAGGATTCTATCAGAGGTCCAGTTTCTTTGATGGGTAGAATAGAAAATGCTACCAGTATGCTGGAGGAAATATGAATAGCTCCAGTCAAACTGTTCAACGCTGCAACTAGGAAAAAGACAGAGTACACGTGAACGTTTCTGTGTCTTAGCTAAAGGATTCATTAGCCATGAATAAAGGAAATATTTTTTTACAAATTCAGTACAAATTAATGTCCTGTTGTGCAGGGTGATTTTCAGAGACCTGCCGGGAAGCAGTAGCTGTATCTCGGTATTTAATGCAAGTAAAAGGGACATATAAAAGATGAAATAAAAAAAAAAAAATCCACCCTCATTTTACATGCCATGAGCAGGAAAATGACATCTTGCAGAAGCTTTCAGAAAAAAAAGGGGTTTGATAATGAGGAAATGATTGCAGAGCTCTCAAAACTAATGCTACAAACACACTTTCTTCTCAGAAGCATGCTCTAGCTTCCTCGTGCATGTACCAGCTACCACTCCAATGATGTCAAAGGCATTATTTTTGCTGAATTATATACATAAAAATAAAAGTCAAATTTGGCCAAAAGCATACTCACAGAACCAGATTCACCAATATGCTCCTGTCACTTTATGTTACCCTAGTGATACAAGACAGCCATAAAACTGGATTAACAAATGTAAGGCTGCTGAATGTCACCAGAGAAGTACAGAGCATCTGGAAGATCTATGGGAAATCTACATGGCACTGGTTTACCATTTCTACCTTCTCACCTTCCTGCTTTCTCATCAAAGATTAGTGCCAATCACAGATGTAGAGAAAATATATGGAAAACAAATATTGGAAGAAAGAAGAGCTAAAGGTTTAACAGTGGTAACCCAGGCTGTAACTTCAGTTTGTTTAGTGGTCAAGCAAATCTCCAATGTTGTGTTTTTGGAACTCGCTACAACTAGATTTCTAGATGCAAAGAGAGCTGATTCTTATTGGCACTACACCATGCTCCTCAACTCTGAAAGCAAGAGCTTCTCAGAAGTAACACATGAAACCTAAAGTGGGCTGAGAACTCCTTAACTAAGTACAGATATTAATATCCAAAGTTTTCAAATCTATGATCTTTGACATGAGGCAAATCAGAGAACTTCATTGTCCACAACTACCATTTTTTGCAATTCTATGAAACACACTTGGAAAACAGTTTCTGGTACTGTCTAAATGATTTACAGTGGAAAGGATTTTAAACTCCTTTTTTAAACTATAAAATTTCAAAAATTGCAAATGAAATGATAAAACATACACAAACTGTTCACAAATTCCTTTTCCATCTTCAGAGCAGTTGAAAGTTTCAAATATCAATTTCAAAAATGTGGGGAAGAAAAAAATCTTTTCATTCTATGCCTGAGGTTGCTTTCCCGTAGCAGTTCATGTAATAATGTAGCAAGGCTTTAGACTGAAATCCGAAAGAGTTCGAAAAGGGCAGAAAGAATTTCCTTAAAAAAACTTGAACAAGATAGAATTTCCTAGCAGTCAGAATTATTAAATATTGGAATGGCTTACTCCCACTGGTCTATCTGCATGAAAAGACAGGAGATGGCTCAGAGCCTGGGTGCAAATTGGGAAGAAGATCTGGCTGAACACTGTGGTATGTATCTTTCTGGCTTGGCAAGCTCTGAATTTGAAGTTCTCTGCTCATCCCTTACCTTTTGTGCCATGAGTATAGTTGAAGCATTTGCTACTCCATAATAAGATAATGAGGCAGAACATACCTTCAGAGAATTTGAGGATTATAACAATTTAGGGGAGCTCAGTTACAAACTGAGTAGCAGAGATTCAGTCCAGAGGAAACATGATAAACTTGAGGATACGGCCAACAGAAAACTCATGAAGTATAATGAAGTGCAAAGTCCTGCACCTGTGACAGGAACTACTCTGTGCATTAGCAGAGGCTGGGAACTGTCTCATCAGTAGCTCTGGTGGGAAGGTGGCAATCAGATCGAATATGGACCCACAGAGTACTTATTGTGAATAATGTATGTGTGGCTGCATTAGGAGGCAAGTAGTAAAGGGATCTAGGAGGATCACTGTTCCCTTCCATCCAGAGCTGGTGAAGTCCCATCTGTGTTTCAGTCTGAGACCCCCAGTACCTGTTTAAGGCTAGAGGGTAGACATGGGATTTAAATATTACCTGGAACGGTTCTTAGGGGAATAGCGGCTTGGACTAGAGACACAGATATGTTTTGGGATAATCAGGAGGTTGCTTGTCTCTTCTGTCCTTAATTTCAATGAAAGCTAAAATAACCATCTCTCTGAAGTCAGTTCATTTCACTGATGGTTTTGGCACAGTTTGTCTCTCACCGTGTTGCCAGGAAGCATGGCAGAGTAAAACGACTGTTGGACTGTCACAGCTTTAGGCCTTATGACTCTGAGGGCCAAATGCCAAGGCAATCAGCATGCTGAGGGAGTTGCACACTTGCAAGCTCTGCAGTGTTATGTGACCTTGCAAAATGGGAAAACTCGTGAAGCTAGACGGGAAAGATGATACGAAAGGAAGGAGCTACAGAGCAATTAATCTCACCATTAAATTTCTACTGGACTGCTACTGCCTGTATTTCATTTGAGTAGATGCTATCTGAGCAGATCATCTGAAGACAGCAATACAGAGACATTTTTTTATTATAGGAGAATCCTACAATCAGCTCCTAAATTCCCTAGTAAGGATGTGATAAGGAACTCTGCAAACCACTCCACTTATCTTTGCACCTTAACTTGTCTTGCCTTATCTTGCTTTATACTGTCTTGTTTTGTCTTGCCCTGTCTTGTCTTATCAAGACATTTCTGTCTGAGCTAGCTGAGAATACTCAGCCCTAATTTTTCCACCAGATTTTCCAAGCCCTATTAAGTTTACCACTCATGGATGAATAATCTGTTACTCTTCTGCAACAAATTAATTTCAGGCTGTTACAGAATGAGTGATGTGGGTACAAATTCTGTGAGTCTCTGCTATATAAAATTCAATATGGCCTTTGCTGTTGGGATAATCTTGTGCCAATATGCTTGGCAACAAGTACAGAATGTATGCACACAATGTGGAAATCTTTCAGGTCAGCATTGACAGTTGCATGTTTAAGTATTTTTCAAAAACCAAAGATATAGAAAGGATTATTCTGAAGTATTCTCGCTACTCTGTGACATTTATAAAATGCCTTGGGTTCAACATATGGTGCATTCCTCTAAAGTAAGTGCTTCAGATTGCTTTCAGAACTATACCCAGATCATCACAGCAATTCTACCATAAAATACATGTCGGTTATTAAAATCGAGCCAAAACTCCACAGGCATGTGAATGTCATGTTCTGTCAATGTGGCCTTGCTGACTACAGATATGGTGGATGAAGGAGTGGAAAAGCTACAGCACGATTGAGATTCAATCATACAAATAATTATATAAGTTAACAGTTTGGGGGATGGCTATACTGAGGTCTATACTATGACTGCAATTCTTGCCAGTTGTTGAGGCCAGTTTATGAAACTAGCGCATTAGGTAAGGTTATCCCAGTGCAGAACATTGTATGGGTAAATTCCATGAATCTTACCCAACCTCCTTATGGGTTTTTCATCCTGCACTGAATCTTTTCCTACATTTTTAGCTACATTTCTAGCAGCATCCAGGCTAGTTTATTTAGAAATAGCTACATGTGTAATCTGTAGACAAATTATAGAAAAATCCTCAGGCAGTGAGAACTATTTAATCCAATTTGTCTTTTGCAATAGTGTACCCATAAAAAAGTGTTTACATGTGGATGTGGACCTCTACTGGGGGGCAAACAGATTCCAGCAACTGGTATAGCTGAGACACTGAAGAACATGTCTTTTTGTACTGGAGCGAGCTCCATCCTGAGATACTTCAGAAACTGTGGTTAGACTCCACTTGGCATAAAGCTGTGTGTTGTGAATCTGTAGCCTTGGTTGAAGTCAGCAGGAGCTGCATCTGTGTAAGGGAAGAATTTGCCCCATTAGGTCCTAATGTGGCACATCAAAGGAAGATAGAGTTGGCATCTTTTGGAGAACTGATATTCACTTGCAACTACACACTGTGGGTGGCACTGAGCTGGGTATGAATTGATGGAGCATAGACAGGAACCAGAGCAACTGCAGCTAAGAGGAGGTCTGCAGACCACCCCCAGGATGCTGTGAGACCACCAGTTTCCTTCAGGAAAGGGAAGGAGGCGAGGGTAAATGGAAGCTACAGGCATTGCAGACTTTTGCAACAGAAAGCAATTTACCCTAGTCAATGGGAACTGCAGTTAGGGAGAGGAGCTGGGTGTCATTTTTTGTCTATACTTGAAACTAGCTCCTGAGACCTTACTGAGAAAAAAAAAAAACAGTTGAGCAAAGTTGGTGAAGTTGTAAAAATGTGCTGCTAGGGCAGAATGGAGCCTCAGATTCTAGTCTATTCAGTTCAGTGGGGTTTTGTCATCATTTGAAGATCATACTCTGTCATGATGAAATGCACATAGAACAATCTGATGTTATACTTTATTCTTGGTTTAAAACCATGGGTACAGGTATATCTTCATGAGAGACTTACTGATGAGGTGTCTTTATTTAGAGATTTGTTGGTCTCCTCATGGTCACAGCTAGCAGATTAAAGTTCCATATCTGAATGTAACAGGCTATGTTTAAAAGCTTTTGATGCAATGTTTTCTGTACTCCAAGGCTGCATTCTGGTTTCTCCTTCCCTAATGTGTGTGGGCTATTCCACATCCCTCATTACTCCTCAGATTCATCGTGCCAGACCCCTCTAATGCTGGCAGCAGCAGCATGTGCACTTTGGTGATTTATAACGCCAGGCTCCTTGGGGAAAAGTGTGTTTCACTGGCAATAAAAAGGGTTGTTGTGCAGGTGGAAACTTGTTTAAACAAGTCTCAGATGAAGTTGTGATATAATGTAAGTTGGTAGCTTAACATAAGCTCTGAATGTCTAGAAAACCTATGTTATTAGAAACCTGCTTGAGCTCTTCATTTCAGATTTCCATCAACTGAAAGGAAAAAGGAAATACTATTGGAATAAATCTGAAGTGAAAATAATTTTCTTGTATACTAGGCTGTGTTTGATGGACACAAGGGAAAAAACCCATGGAGTTATTGTCAGCATGTTTGCAAGCAAATTAATTAATTGTGCTCACCAAAGTCTTTGGTTATACTTCCAGGCTCCTGAAAACAAATTTCAGATATAAAAATGTCTCTCAAATCCTGTCATTCTTCAAAATACTGAATTTGTAAGACATTGCTGACTAAATCTTTTTTCTTGAGTAATATATTCCCAGATAATGCTATTATCTGAAACCTATGCCTGTGATTTTCTGTTCAGACAGGTTCAGAGTGCAAGTTTGGTTCAAACTATCATCTAGAAGTCTGAATGTTTATTGAAATTATCTGAACCTATCAAATCTCCAGTTTGAACTGGCACTCTCCTGAAAACCAGCATTTCATGTGAGATTTCTGGCACTTACCTTCCAGGTGCTGGCCAGAAACATCATTTTTGTGGTGTTACAGTTTCAGACATTGATGGTAAATGCAATTGTCAAAACAAAACCTCTCTTTTCACTTGTCCTAGTACTTAAAAAATATTTGTTGAAGTTTGGTTATGAAAGTGTGAAAAGGTTGAGAAAGTTTTCAATTTCTCCTTTTTCTTTTTTCTTTTTCTTTTTCTTTTCTCTTTTTCTTTTTCTTTTTCCTTTTCTTTTTCATTTTTCTTTTTCTTTTTTCTTTTTCTCTTTTTTTTTCTTTTTTCTTTTTCTTTTTTTCTTTTTTCTTTTTTCTTTTTTCTTTTTTCTTTTTTCTTTTTCTTTTTTCTTTTTCTTTTTCTTTTTCTATTTCTATTTCTTTCTTTACCCTGATTTCTTTAGTCTCTATCAAAATCAGTTCTTCATTATCCCAGCTGATATGTCCCAGTAGTGAAATTGTGTTAGATCTGGTAGTCCTTGTGCCTCTTCAGAACATCAGACCTATAAAGCAACTGTAACAGTAGTTTATTTCTTTGTCATCAGCTCTGTCTGTTGGAAATTAAAACATTTTCCTCATCTTGATGTGTGGCATATCTGACTGTGAAAGGCCTCACCATCTGTTTTAGAGCCTGTAGAACTTAGCAGGGAATGTGAATGCCATTGTAAGAAACTTCCAGTGTTAGTTTTATTTCATTTCAGATACAAACTAGCTTCATATATTCACAATAAAGAGCATTTTATACGTTTTTTTGACAAATATAAACAGCTTTAAATAAAAAAAACCAACAAATTTCACACCCTGTCTTCCTAGGCTCCAATAAAAATTTTACTAAAGAATAGTTGAAAGTCTGTGCTGTAAGACAAGGCTGAGATTTCTGTCATCTAACTTTATTTGTTTAAAATAGATATTTAGCTGAGGCTAAACCTTCATGTTCTCTCTGCTGACTATTGACAGATGCCACTCCACCCTAATCCTATCAAAAAAGAAAGCCAGGCAGTCTGAATCCCAAAGTTTGATACATTTCGGTAGAGGAAAGAAATAATTTGCTGTCTCTTCTGCTCTCAGTATTGGATTCCACCATTTGGAGCTTGGGATAATTTAGCCTTTAATGCTGAATCTGCATGGTTTAAGATGTCTGTAGAAACAAGCTCTGTTAATTTACAGGCTTATATTTAGAGGTGCAGGATGTTTATTACAGTAGACCTGCTTTCTCCCTCAAATCTTTGGAGTTATTAATATTGAATTGCATCTTAGACTTTCTGAAAAGGGAGAATCTTCTGGGTCTTTCTAAATGGATAAAGTCTCTTTTTTGTTTTGTTTTTTGTTTTTTAAGAAAAGCCTTTAGAAGGTTATTATATTAAAGTCTACAGAAAAGCCCCAGTACCTTCAACACGTATGTTGTCACATAAAAACTTGTGTTTACTTCAAGCTTTCTTTCTAATTTGTTTTTCTTGGTTTATCATAGTTAGCATCTGTTCTTATTTCTAATCTTACGGAGAAAATGCCTGTACCAACAAACTCAGACAGGAAGAAATTTGTGTCTCAGTTTAGAGATCTTTCCCACAGAGCCTGCAGATTTCTTTGCTAGTTAAACTGTGACAGGTAGTATTTTGCATCCTGCATAGAAATCTTCAATTCCAATCCCATGACTTTAATTTAATATTTTTAAGTGCGTTCTGACACAGTGTTCTGCTAACTTTCACAGCAAACCACAAACCTGGCTGCTGACTATTCTGGCTTAAGAAACTAACTGTGAAACTTAAATCTTTAAACAATTATTGAAGTCTTGGGGTTATAGTGATTCCACATCAGTTAAACTAATTACTTATAAGATGTATCACCAGACTTGGCTGCTAGTAAGAGTTTCTGTAGCAATGTGCAACTTTGCGTATACAGACTGAAAAGAATTAGTCATCCTTTATCTCTGACTGGAAGTTTTCTTGCAGTTTTCTGCAAAGTTACTTACCTTTAGTCTAACCACTGAGGGTTATTAGGCATTCTTGAAAACCTTGGTCTCCTTTCTGCCTCTGGTGTGCTATTGCCTTCCATAAAGTACAACTGAGGTTTGATAGCAGTGACTCCCAAAAGTAACCGCATAAATATCTCATGGATTAGGATTCATTTAAAAAAAAAAAAGAATAGAAGCAATATGCCAACAACAGCTTTGAGTGTTACTTTTAGCTTAGCAGATCATCATCTCGTGACTATTATTAGATTAAAAAAAAAAAAATAAAAGGACAGTGTAAACATCACATGCAAAGAGCTGTTTTGTGAGAATATCAACAGTGCTGGTGGCTATCCCCTGATCAACAGGACATTAATCAGCTCTATCTTACATAGAATGTAACTGTGCAAACACAAAATAATTTGTTAAATATTCCAAAATATTCATATGCCTGGGAGTGGGATATAATGGTAAACACTAGCAGTAGGACAGGCAGCACCGTCCTTGGTGTATCTACAGTTTCTAGAGATCTCACCGTTCTACTGAGATACACACTTTAGAGAGTAGAGAATCCAACAGTCCTGAAATCCTGCTTCTTCCTCCACTTCCTTTGAAATCCACGGTCTTTGAAAGTCTTTGGATTTCATGGCATTGTGATCATTAAGACTTTTCTTGAAACTGTTTTGGAAAAGTGACATTTTGCCCACAATTTCATTGACCTTTCATGCCTTTCCTTGCCTGCTAAACCTGCATTATGGAACAGAGTGTGTAAAAAGCTATTACTTTTAGCTGTGTGATGAGTGGAAAATAATTTCCTTACATCCTAAGGCTGCTTTGGTGTTTGGGGTTTTTTTGGGGGTCTTGTTTTGTTGGTTGGGTTTTGGCTTTGGTTTTGTTTTAAAGAGTCCTGTTAACATCCTGTCAGCATCATAAAGCATTGTGTGGGGCCAAAAACTAAAAATCAATTTGTCTGTTTGCTGTAGACATGAAAACATCTCTTCAATTTGGGTGGCAGAAATTGGTCAGTATTCTGACAGTCATAGCTCAGAAGAACATCAACAGATTTCTAGAAGTGGTAATGGTTAAAAGTATAAAGACTTCAGGGTCTGGTAATCAAGAGATTATTTCCTCAGTAAAACCTGAATTTGGGATTTAGAATTTGTTTTAAGATTGTTTAATACCAAAGCATTGTTTTAATGTTCCACACATGTAGAATCTGGCAAGAAGTAGAGAACGTGCTTTGTTTGACATCTGTTGACCTCATTTAATAATTGTTATTAATTCTTCTATTGCAACTTCATTAGAATCATGTTACTTTTGTGGGGCCAGATGAGTGCCCTCTGGTGGATGGATGAACACCTCCCCGTGTGCCCATAAACCCTAAAGGCACACCAAAAAAAAAAAAAAAAAAAAAAAAAAAAAAAAAAAAAAAAAAAAAAAGGAAAGAAGAAGAAAAAAAAAAAGTAAAAGTAGAAAAGTAGAAAACTAGAAACAAAGAATTTGAAATTTGAGGAAAAGTCTGGAATGGCATGAGGTTTAGGAATAACAAACCATGCTCAGATGGGTATAGCCTTCCTTGTGGAAAAACTGTCTTTAAGAGGAAAGCTCTGGGACGTTTTCTTTAAATCTTTCATTTTGGTCTGTGACAACAACTTTGCCCTAAGCCCATGATGCCAGTAAGTGTGTGCTCATGTAATGCAGTTTATGGAAAATGATTTAAAATTAAAATCAAAGACTTGAAAACTGAGTCTGGATCTGACTTGTTGCAATTGGAAAATTTGTAATGTTAATCCAAGGCATTTGTGGTATCTCTGACCTTAGGAAGGTGGTAGCTATACACTGTGCCAGATGGAAATCTTGCCTCACTTATTTTCATATGAAGCCTTTATTGAGGTTGCAAACATAGATCACTGACACCTCTCCTCCTTCTCTTGGAGGAAGGGATACAATTTCCTCAGAAACTGGAGGAGGAAGAGACATTTTTCAATGAATCAGTCCGACACTGCCTTAAAAAGGCATGAGACAGAACCTTCAAGCAAGAATATTAATTACTATTGGTATTACTAATGATAATTACTTTTACTACTTTATTTTTTACATCTCATAGAATTATAGAAGCATAGAAGCATAGAATGCTAGGGGTTGGAAGGCACCTCCAGGGCAGGTCACACAGGAATGTGTCCTGCCAGGTTTTGAAGATTTCTAGAGAAGGAGACCACAACCTCTCTGNAGGGAACTCCCAAACCATCACACTCCATCACCCTCACAGTAAATTAAAAGGTTTTTTTATGTCAAGATGGCATTTCCTGTGATTGAGTTTACACCCAGTGCTCCTCATTCTATCACTGTGTATCACTGAAAAGAGACTAGCTTCATCTTCCTGACAGCCACCCTTCAGATATTTGTAGACATCTATAAGGTCCCTCAGCCTTCTCTTCTCTAAACAGCTTCATGTCATTCAGTCTTTTCTTGTAAGAGAGATACTCCAGTCCTTTTATCATCCTTATAGCTCTCCATAAAACTCTCTCCAGTAATTCTCTATTTCTCTTGAACTAGGGAGTCCAGAACTGTACACAATATGCTAGATGTGGTCTAAATAGGGCTGAGTAGAGCGAGAGGAGAACCACCCTCAACCTGCTGGACACAGTATTCTTAATACCTTCTTGGCCAGCAGGTCACATTGCTGTCCCATGGATAACATATCATCAACCAGGACTCCAAGGTACTTCTCTGTAGAGCCAACCTGTACTGGTGCATGGTGTTATTCCTTCCCAGGTGAAGGACTCTGCACTTATATTTGCTGAACTGCATTAGGTTCATATTAAAGACTCTTCCTTTTTTTCTGTATTCCCATCCTCTTTCTTCTACACTACTTTTTACCACCAGTTTCTTGACAATAAAAAAAACAATGCGTAAATGACAGAAAGTTATTTTTCTTGTGAGAAGAAGGAAAAAAAAACCCATCTGGAAACACTTTGACAAGAGACAAAAACTATATAAGGCATTTAGAATTAAATACATTTTGTTTCTTACAAATTTTTGAGCAAACCTACCTAGTGCCTGTTATAAGGGTTTACATATAAATACATATTATAATCATCATAATAAAATAAATCTTGTAATTGTGATTTCTAGGAAAATAAAATGTTGCATATTTCACATTTCTTTCCCTGGTGTTCTGGTTTGCTGAAGGAATTTGAAAGATTTACCTGAATACTCATGTGTTCTAATATAAAAGTGATTTTCCTGGAGTTCAAAACAGAAAAAATAATCTGAAAGTATCTATCCAGTATCAAGAGGAATGCCTAGAATTATGGACTTTCATTTAGTATCTATTCTCTTGCAGCTCCTGTTTCTTGAGTAATACCAATTACTTGTTTCTCTCGCTTTTTTTGTAGTGAGTTTAGAAACTCACCTTTCTGGTATTCCAGGTGAGGAAGTGATAAGTGAGCACATTTTACTGTCCAGATTAATGCAGCTGAACTCCATGTAGTCATGTTGATCTGACTCCCCTACAAGGTCCACTTCTGGTTGGAACACTATAGTTCTTGGTGCTTTAAATTCCAAATTAAAGAGGTATTTCTGACAACTGTTGCCCTACATGAATCCTAAAAAAAAAAAAAAAAAAAAAAAGGAAAAAAAAAAATACACTTTGAAAGAGCTTGCAGTGCATTTTGTAACAATACTGTTTAAACAAATTGGTTTTGTGTTTATAAGAATGTGAAAATCGAGAACAAAAACCTTAAATTATCCATCTTGCTATCCTAGAAAAACGTCAGGTTTTGAGTTTCACACATCATCAAATCAGTGGCACTAGCTGCCTCTTGAGTTCCAGGAGTTTTACAAGCCCAGTGATATGTTATGGTTTTCTGAGCAAAGAAATGGGAAAGTTAAACACAGGAAAACTTTTTAGAATAACCAGAGGATCAATATCATCAATATTTTTCAGCGTCATTTCTCCTGTCTCTTAAAGGTTTTTTCTATAGTAGAACATCAGAAACCAAATAATATTGTATTTAACATATTAAGAGCAGAACTTCTTGCAGCCCAGGAACAAAGAGTGGTTTTAAAATACCTGTAAAATAAGGGGGGAAATTTAATGCACTGTTTACAAGAAACTTGATGATACTTCAACCAAAAGAGACAGGCTGAGGAGAAGTTAAATGATATTGCTTAAAAGAAACAAACAAACAAGAAAAGTTCTGTACATATCAACAGATGACTTCTCAAACAAGAGACATTTATATGAAACTATGTTTATTTTAAGTGCTGGTATCTCATAGTCACTCTGCCTTAGTTCTAATAGAAAACTTGACAATAGCACCTGACTTTGTGATGGGCTGTTAAGCATTTACCCTCAGAACAAGCATCTGAGGGGAAGGGTTATTATTCCCATTAACAGAAGGAGAACAAAAAGTACAGTGAAAGACCACTTATCTTGAGATACTTAGGCATTCTCTTAATCACAGTTAGCCTGGCCCTGTGATTTACAATGGAGAGTTGTTCACTCTGCTCTTCAGGAACAAAGGTGATGAAACAATAAGCAAAATCCTTTTCTTCTAGACATCCAGAACATTTATAAGTTATAATTAGCAGACAGTTTCTTTCCAGTTGTAATTCTGTCACTGAATTATCAACATGTTTGCTAGAAATAGGCAAACAACTAGAGAAACCGATAAAACATGTATTCCACATACAGCTTCTCCATATTTCAAAGATGTTGTGGTCTATATAAAGAAAATTATATATTCTTCATATATATGTATTATTATAAAGATCCTGTTATCCTCATGCTGAGGGTGTCATCACTTCCAACAGATTCATTTTGGTGTGCTTTACCTTTGCTGTAAGATTCTGCCTGCATGAAGCAGGACAGTGTACAAACACATAGGATAATTTTCTGCTTCACTCAAATACAGACACACCAAGAAAAGAACAAAGCAACATTTTTTTTTTCACGGTTGGAATTGTCCTGTTAAAAAACAGGATGTGGCAGAAAGAAATGCCAATTTAAAATATTTCAAAATTCATTCAATCACAGACACTTCAGCACTGATTAGTTAAAAACAAACAAACAAAACAAAATAAAACAAAAAAAACCCACCCAAACCAGATGTAGCATCATATGAATTTTTCACATATCTCACATCCTTTGGGTTTAACACTAAAGAAAAAAAAAAAAAGCAAAAACAAAAACAAACAAACAAAAAAAAAAACCCTCAACCAAAAAAACCAAAACCCAGAATTAGAAAAGTCAATCACTCCTCACATAAAAGCTTTGGAAAGAAATAAATATGGGCTTTTTTTTTTTTTTTTTTTAATTGGATTTGCAAGAGATACCTAGGTAAACAGAAGATAATAATCTCTCTCACAAGCAAATTATGACAGAATCTTCTATAGCCCTTCCTGCATAAATCTTGGTATGATCTATGCACTTCACATATGCAATGCTTCATATTAAGTTCTACACACTGTATGCATCCTCATTACTGACTGCTGCAGCACAAAGAACAAAGGGGTTTTTTTCACTGCTATACATTGTGGTTCTAGCAGGATGTGTCCATACCACATCTTTGCCAGCAATGTAGTTCATACCAGCTACTGGTACCAGTCACATACTATGTGTGCATGGAGAGCTAATTATCAAAGGATCAGACATCAACACTACAAGTAGTTTCTCTCAACAGAACCTCTGGGAATTACTCCAAATTCAGTTACACCAGGATGGAAACTACTTCAAATGCCTCTTCTATGCATTTGAGAGTGTATTATAAGACAGCGATTGGCAAAACCTATTTGCAGCTAAGAAGAACCCATTCTAAAACATTAATATAGCTATGCTCTTTGTATACTAGATTTATAGAACTGGGTATTGTAGAGCAAGTTCATGGCTCACTTTTTACCCCTACTCAAATTCCATATTAGGATTCATACCTGTAGTATGTGGCATCAGTTTTTTGAGACAAAATTTAGAGATCGTTGAAAGTTTTGGCTGAAACCACCTAGACAATTTTCCCAGTCTTATTCCCATGCACTGCGAACTAATAAGTTTCTGGAGTTTCAACAGTTTTCAACAGTTCAGCATTTACTGGATCTTAACCACTTTTTTTCATTTATGAGTTCTTCTGTTACCTATTTGTAACTTCTTTTCTGAATTGTCAATTTATTCTTCTCCTGCTTATGAAAGCCATTTGGAAAAAAAGCTCATAATCCTTCTCTTTTACATATCTTATCAGTTCATGTCCCACTCCACTCAACTGCAATCTTCCTTTTTTAAAAAGCAAGGTTTTCTGTGTTTCCACAGAGATCATATTTTCTTAATCCCTTGGATTTTTTGCACGCCTTTGGACTCTTTCCAATATGTGTACATGCTTCTTTAAATGTGGTGCTGAAATAGCAGAGTACTCCATCTGAGGTTTCCCTGATGCCGAGTACAGTAGAATAATTGTCTCTTCTGTCTCAGAAGCAACAGTCCTGTTATCACATTCCCAAATGAGAGTTGTCTTTGCAGTAGCATCAAAGAGCAACCATAGGTTTTGTAGTCCCCTATAGTCCCTAGAGCCTTTTCCACAGTGATGTTTCTGTCTAGTTTGTGCAGTGGATTTTTCTTTCTTGTGTGATCCAGAGTTTATAGAGTGAGAGTGTGGATTTCCTGCACCTTGAGGAGCAGGTTTGTCAATACAGAGAAATCTTTCACACCGATACTTTTTCAAGACAACTTATATGCTGGTAATCATGCAGAAAATTGTTTGGTGAACTTGAGCACATTTTGTAATTGTCTTTCAAAATAGGTTGCATTCATTTTGGAATAGTTTCGTGAGAATGAAGCTAGCACAGACATGAGTCCCTGTTATAAAAATAAGGATTTGTTGCACATGGTTCGCACTCTGCAAGTCTATTTATGTATGTAGCTTCTAATGTTTCACTGTTAGGCTGTTTTGTGGTGAGTTAACATTGGCTAACAGCCAAACACCCACCCAGCTGCTCACTATCTGTCTGTCTCTCTGTCTCTCTCTCACCACCACCACCCCTCACTGTGACAGAGCAGGGAGGAAATTGGATGAGAAGGCTTGTGAGTTGAGAAAAAGATGGAGATTGCTTACCAGTTATCATCAAAGGGAAACTAGACTGAAACATGGGTTAAAAATAAAATTCTTGTCAATTAAAATAGGTTTGGGTAGTGAGGATCAAAGAGACAAACACTAAACCCTGCACCTTTCCTCTTCCTCTACCAGACCTACCGTTCTGACAGTCCAGGCTCCTTTATGTGCCCTGCTACAGCATAGACAGGGGGGGAGGATGGAGATTGTGGTCCATGCATTACAGTCTTTCTCTGCCACTTTTTTCTTACTCTTCTGGTCCAGTGTGGGCCCTTCTCACTGGCTACAGTCCTTCAGGATAAACTGTTCTGATGCATACCCTCTTTGTGCTGCAGTTCTCTAAGATAAACCTGCTCTCCAGAGCATGGGTTCTCCATGGGCTGCAGAGAATAGATGCTTCAGTGCTTGGAGCCTCTCACTCCTCCTTCTCTGATCTTGGTATTCCCTCTCTTGTTTCTCACTCTTTTCTGTTGTTTCCTACTTCAGTTCTTGGTTATTTGATCTTTCTTGAATATGGTTTCACAGCAGAACCACCAATGCCCTCAGATGTACCATCAGCTCCCCATACTTGGCTGAGCTTTGACACAGCAGAACTATTGAAGAGGTGGCTTGAGCTGGCTGGAACCAGATGGAGATGGCTGGAACTGACTGTGATTGGCACAAAGCAGCCCTTGTCCTCTCCCTGAAGAGACCTCTCTGGCAGCCCCATCACCGACAAAACCTTACCACATAAACCAAATATATATCTGAATGTCCATGCTAAATCTCATTTAGAGGGTAAGAAATTTTGACATTATCCAACACTTTCTACAGAAGCATCACAATAGCTGTGCAGAAACTCAGGAATTTTTCATAAACCTCTGCCAAAATCACAGGAAGATAATAAAGGAAACCTTGGGTAAAGTTAGTAGAAAATAAGATTTCTGTTCTCAAAAAAAGACAAGAAGAATCAATAGGTACAAGCCCACTTCAGCTTTGAATATATAAAAAATCTGCTACAAACCCCATAATACTAAAAGGTAACCATTTCAAACCAAAAGAGAGCTAAAACAACTATGACAGCAATTTTACATTCAGAATACCCTCCATGTTATCAGTCCGAGCAGGATGCTACATGATGAATTCTAAAATGTTGATACTAGAGTATCCCTTGCAATAAAGGTAACTATCAGAATACAATCCATGTAAGTTTTCTTAGTAAGCACTTCTGTGGGATTTTTATTTATTTCTCTTCTAAAACCAAAACATATTTACAGATGTGCTTGTCCTGATTTACTGTATCTTTACAGAAAGGTCCTTTTGAAGTTACAAAAATTGTGTCACTTTCACTTACATTAAAATATAGGCTTTCTATGGTCATTAAGCGAATTACTTGAGGTAAATTATATCAAGGAATGTACACATAAATAAACCCAGGTACATTACAAGCTCTATTGTGATATTTATCACTGATGTAGCTTATGATTGTAGAACTATATAAAAATCTTTAGGGGTTACCTTAACTTAATGGTGTTCTTCCCTTTCACTCACCATCCATTTCTTATTGCAAACATCTGCTTGGAAATAAAACGGGGTTTACATTTCCCTGGGACATACTTGGCTCTACAAGAACATTGCTTATTTTATTTAAGAAATACTTAACTTTAATAAAGTTTTTAATTCCAGAAATATTACAGCCACTCATCTTGAATGACTTGAGACTCTAATCTATATGTTTTAAAATGTCATTAATGAAAAAGAAAAATGTAACAGCTATTGTTGGATTACATATCAGAAAATTAAGTTCTTTACCATCTCTCTTGATTAGTGCTCTGGCATTTATTCAGTGGCTTGGCCTTGCTCATTTTAGCCTTGGTGCAATAATAATAACAAATGAACCCTATTACTCTTACTGTTTACTTACTTCTGTTCTGATGTTAGGTACTTTCCAGTTCATCTTGTAAATTACAGCTAATATAAGTGAGAAATATCTATGTATGAATAAAAGAAAACAAGCTCCTTGTAAACTTTACAAGAAACATTCTTTGTGAAATAAATCTAAGTTCAAGAAGAAGAAAATTATGTGTTTTGCACTCACACTGATGAATGCAAAAATTATATACCGTATTTTACTTACTAATATGAACTAGTAAAATTCATGGCATGCTGTTTTACAGGCAGTAAAATACTTTTTCCAGATGTGGCTTCATAATTCTCCAAAGACTATCATAGTTATCATAAGATTTATGGAGGATAATTTATTAATCACATTTTTTTTTAACTTTAGAAATCTGTTTAGTAAGATGAAAGGGAGCTTTAAAATAAGTCATTTTAACCAAATGTGCATGGCATTATGATATCAAGTTACTCCTTTTGTTCAAATTATTTTTAATGACTTTATTTGTTTTATAGCCTCCACAAGTCAGTACCAACTTGGTGGTAATGATATATCTGGCAAAACTCTAACATTTTGAAAATCATCAAGAAAACTTTTTCTAGCATACTAAATTACCCAAACTGTGCTATACTATTGTTACAGCTTGTTTAGGGGCATATACGATACTTAAATTTATTTTTATACAATTTGAGGGAGACAAAGCTTATAAAAACTATGCCTCACAACTTTAACCCAGCTTCTTTTATGAAAGTTTATAAGTGGATCATATGCATAAAGCACTGCAAGGACTGAATGCAGATTTAAAATCTGTATTTTACAATCCAGTTTATAACGCTGAAGCAGTTTCATTAAATCTTCAGTGAGTACTAAAGTAATGATAGATGTGACCCTGGAAGCTATTTCATGCACAGATGGACTGATCCGAAGAGTAGCCTGGTTAGGGGAAATAATTTTCTTAACCTTTGGACCATACCCAAAGCTCCTGGTTAATCAGCACCTGGGCTGCAGCTCCATGCCAGATCAATTCCTTCATCGCTACCTCCAGCTGAACCACAAGAATGGCAGCAAATGCAGATAGGCTTTGTGCCAGTTCTGTGAATAACAGTCCAGAACACAAAGGCTCAGGTTGCCTACAAACAGGCATCCAACATCTACTGACTTGCCTTAGTGTCCATCTAGACCTCTAGCAGCTAAATTAAGAGAGTTCAGTTCTCCAGAGAGCTTGTATCACAACTTCCAGACATGTCCAATTGTCTTAAGGTATTTTAGGGCATTTTAAATGCCATTAGAGGCCTACATTTAGGCAAATGAGTTGAACTTCAGCTCTCCATTGGCTCTAATGGGATCTCAGATACTAACATGCTTGCAGCCACCTACTTCCTGACATTTAAATGCACACTTAATTGAATCATGCCCTATTTATCATGAAAGACACATGAAAGCAATTTGATATCCAATTGACTTTTGCTTTTTTGAGGTGAAATAGGAAGAGAAAACAAATTTAAAATAGAGTTACTGGCTGAAGTTCAGGAGAATAAAGTCACAAAAGATTGGCATGTTGGAAGAAGCAACAGGAGGAGATAGTAAGGATTACATCACCTTAGATTATGGGAGACAACTCAGTACTTGATACACAGGTTTGTAAAATGCTGATTCGTGTAAGAATGACTATCAGAGCTATTTTTCATCTGTACAGTATGACACAACCCAAGCTTTATCTTTGTGATGTGAGCACGGACACTTGCCCATGCTTTCACCACTTCAAAACAGCCTTTATGCAGACAAAGTGGAAGTTAAGCATTTACTTGTTTGTTAAAATTTTCATACAAACCTTGAAACTCCTAATATTTTACCCTTTGTTAAGCTAAACAACCTATTAGCTCTATTTCTTATAGAACTCTTCTAAGAATTTTATGATCTGTGAATTAAACAGGTTGAATAATTTTACACATTAATTTGTGCATTATGTGTTGTAAGAAGATACTTGCAGTAAAGTCACTCTCAATAACCTTCTGATTCAGAACTCATCTCCTTCTCACTACTAAACACATGTATGAATGAGTTGGGAGAGATAATGTGCCATTCATTTAAATGTGAGGCTTAGGAAAGAAATTAAGGGGCTTTCTACCTCCAGTACTTTTAAACTTCTTTCTCAGCTCCATTGCACTGTTTTGAAAATCCTGCCTGAGTAACATGGGTGTTTTTGTATATGACATTGCAAAAGCAAGTCATCAAGACTAGTATTTTTATAGAAGTCTTGATACAGACTATACATTCTGCATACCAATATAAGTAGATTCATGTGTGTGTGCCTATGCATGCACAGATTTTGAGGTAAACAAGCTAAACCCAAGGACATTCAACATGTAGGTGATTACCCAAATTTGGAGTAGACATTCTACATTCTATTACCATTCTGAAAATAGGGAAGGTGTCTTAGTTTTCTCTAGACTACATTACAGGTATTTGTATCTGGCATAGTAAATGGTGTATGTTTTTGTGTTCAACACAGACCATTTAGAATGGGGACAAACTGTTCTCTGCAAGAGGCTGTTTCTCTTTATGGATAACCTGGGGCCTGGAAAGCTAGTTCAGACTTAGATGTCTAAATTTGAGCAAATTAATCCCATAATCTATGTTAAAATAATTTCCTACTGATTTTGAGGATTCCAGATGTTGACAATTTCACCATATCAAGGTTTTAGCCAGGCTTAGAAAAGCAAATAATCTGCACTAGGGGAGTGCACCTTTTTAAATTAAGTGTTTTGTGTTCATGCTGTTCTTTTTTTCTTCTTAACTTAGCTTTGCCAAAAGAATTTCCTTTAAAGCAGTGAATAAGTATAAACCCTTTTTTTGCAATTTTTTAACATTGTTTTATAATATTTTCTAGTATTTTCCTGATTTTGTGAAGTTCTGACAATTTCTTTCTCTCACATTAATAGAAAGGCTGGTGTGATATCTGCAGTAATAAGACATCACCATGTCATGGTAATTTTTCATGTAGTTTTAGTTTTCATGTCCAACTGATAGTGAAAGAGCCATAAGGAAGTTCACAGTCTCTAACAGCAGGTACACACAAAGCTCTATATCCTCAGTGAAATGTTGGTACAATGAATATTGGAAAAAGAATTTCTTGGAGTCCTCCACAAAAAAAATAGGATTTTCATTTGATACTTCGCTAAACTTTTCCATGACAAATAGTTCAGTAATTAAAATTTGCTAGTAAGAGAGAGATTGTATTAGGAAAATATGCATTTATCTTAAGACTAGGAGTATTTCTCATAATCCAAAGTATGATCAGACTATAATAACTCAGGCCCCACAATTCATCGGAAAAAATAAATATCACAACTTTACTACTTATATTGAGGTCTAGAAAAACTTTGTTTCAGATTAATTCTGGCACATTCAGATATTGTAGCTCCATATTCCATTATTATATAATTCAACAAGGAGGGAAGACAGAAACTACAAAAGGACACCATACTCCCATTTAAAAATAAAATTAAAAAAACCAAAAACAAAAACATAAAAAAAAGAACTGTGAGAGAGGGAAATCCTATGCTATTCTCTAAGAAACTGTGAAAGGCTTACAGACCACTGTACCTTAGCAAATGAAGATGCTAAATAGAATCCTGACTTTGACGCTGGTACTCAACAGGTTGGAGTTCATAAATCTAAAAAGCCTCCAGTTATTTTATTTTGAGTTCATTGCCAAAAAAGGTCTTCGAAGATAATCTCCCTGAACTTTTAACACCTAAAAGTCTACTCTCCATCAAGGATCTTTACCCCTTCACAAAACAATGGAAAAATGGGAACTTCCAGAGTATACCTCTGAATTTCCTTTTCTCCCTGCATACCTCTATGAAAACCTAGAAATCATAGAATGGTTTAGGTTGGAAGGGAGCTCAAAGATCATCTAGTTCCAACCCCCTGCCATAGGCAGGGACACCTCCCACTAGCACAGGTCACTCAAGGCCTCGTCCAATCTGGCTTTAAACACCTCCAGGGAGGGAGCAGCCACAATCTCCCTGGGCAACCTGTTCCAGTGCCTCACCACCCACACTGTAAAGAACTTCTTCCTAACATCTAGTCTAAATCTCCCCTCTGTCAGTTTAAACCCATTACTCCTCATCCTGTCATTGCAAGACTTTGTAAATAATCCTTCCTCAGCTTTCCTGTAGGCCCCCTTCAGATACTGGAAGGCTACTATAAGGTCTCCACGAAGCCCCAACTCTTGCAGCCTGTCTTCATAGCAGAGGTGCTCCAGCACTCTGACCATCTTCATGGTCCTCCTCTGGACTCGCTCCAGCAGTTCAATGTCCTTTTTGTGTTGGGGGCTCCAGAACTGTACACAGTACTCCAGGTAGGGTCTGATGAGATCAGAGTAAAGGGGGAGAATCCCCTCCCTTGCCCTGCTGGTCACGCTTCTCTTGACGCATCCCAGGACACAGTTGCTATCTGGGCTCACACACACACTGCCAGCTCATGTTGAGCTTTTCATCACCCCTGACCCCCAGGTCCTTTTCCTCAGGGCTGCTCTCCAGCCATTCACATTCACGTTTCAACCCAGGAAATGTTTGTGAATTTCATTGTCATTGATTTTCATGCAAAAACAGACCTAATAGACATCTTAGGGTTTTCTATTTGCAAAGTTTCCGCTACAATTTTTAGCTACTAATTTCCTGGAAATCTTATAGCTAATTAATTGGAACTGAATGGCTCAGACTTTATTTTGCATCCAAAGCTACTACTAACCTTCCACTAAGAATACAGTAGGTATCGCTTTATATACAGGGGCAAGCACATTTATAGCTGTTTAAAAAGGTTTGTGTACAATGGTAGTCAGGTTTTGCACCCAAATTGCAGCCAAAAGTAAATTACCAAGAAGAGAGGAACTCAGTACAAAAAAAGTTACACTGTTAACAACCAAGCGACAATCATCAAGTCTAACTCTGCCAGATGTGTCCTATAACATATTTAAAACTGGGACTAAACTTTAAACTGCTTTTCCATCCTGTTAACTGAAATGTGTAAATTATGAACCATTTGGCTATTAAACAAAACATCTATGGACGATGACATCTTCTATAACAAAAGAATTATTGTAGCCCAGTTTAAATTATTTTGGAACCATCCCAGATTGAAGAGAACAATTCACAAGTCTCAGGATAGCATGACCGAGAAAAGGCAGGCATTCTTTTAACAACCATGTTGGAACATGATCAAGGAAATTCTGCACTATCTCAAAAATGTCTGACAAGCATACCTGAGAGAATGCTTCTAGGGTATCCCATTATAAAAGAAAAAGGAAAGATCCATTCTCTTAACTAATCAACAGTTGTATATGCACACTGCAGCTGTACCTAAAAGCATGCAGAAATATTACAAGATGTTGTTAAAAGAACTGAAGTATCCTTGATCAGTCTGTTGCTTAAGAAGTTTACTAGCAGAACAGAAGAGGACATCATCATAATTCCCTTCCTCAGAGATAATCTCCCTTTACTGTACGACCCTGGCAAGGCTTTACAACACTTTAACCTTCCTAATCTCTCTTCCAGGCAAGATCTGTAGTTTGGCTGTTCTCTTTTCATTCAAGGACATAATACCAACTGTCATGAGAAAGTATAATACCAAAAGAAATTAAAAAGAGGAATATTCTGAAGTGTCTGGTTCCATCAAGTCCAGTATATCCTTTTTAAGAACATAAAACATATGAACTTCAAGATGGGTACAGCAGGTTTATTTCAAGAAGCTTTTGAAAAGCAAAGAGTTCCTCAGTTTTTCACCCTTATTTATTATTATAGCACACTATAAAGTAACTTTGCTACCCTATTGTGAACAATTTGTTGTTTTGAGTTTGAACATGCCTGTCTTTCAGCACTGACTGAAAACAAAGACTAGTTCAAACTAGATGTATATTCTGTAGATTAGTGACTTCAAGTGCAGTAAATAATCTCCATTTATTTCTTAAAATATGGGACTTATGAGACCTCTTCTCTTCTATCCCACTCTACCAGCCCTCACTAGTCTTCTTCTGCCTTCTGGGGGATCCCACTTACCCCTCATCCTCAGCCTTTTTCTCTTGTCAGGATCTGCTGTTATGACAGGAAAGTAAAGGGGAAAGACATGGGGCTAAAAGCAAAGCATCATCTGCCTTAGGCAAAAAGAATTGATAGTGAACTCCAGAACTCAGGGTTGTGATTCTTGCACTCTCCCAGCACTTTCAGGTCACCTCCATGCCATTCCCCAGATATTTCTTTAAAGGGAGATGTAGGGAATGTAGAGGAGCTGTGCCCAGCCCACCCCACAACAAGAAGATGTAACGCCTTCAGAAGTATTTGTCTGCTATCCCCAGGGCATCCTCCTGTCATAGCACAGCCAGAACAGGTGCTGGGGCACCTGATATAAGTTTGTCCCTTGGGATGCTGTTCAGGCAGTACCACAGCCTCAGGCAGACATGACCAATCCTTGTAATAACATGACTGAATGAAGTGAGTTTTAAGATTACTGTCTCAAGTCCATTTCTGCTCCCTATTAACACAGTTTGGGTGAGAATTCTGGAATTCTTGCTTCCTCAAATCTGCAGGTGCACATGCTTCTTAGCCTGGTCTTGTCAAATGATACATGTACGAAGGTTCTCAATGCATCTATTTTGAAACCTTCATCCTATGACAGAACTGAGAAAGACACTTTGTGCACAGCAGTTCTGGCAGATGTGAGAGGCAGAAACCTTTTAAAACAGTTCAGAATTTCTCCCCACAGCTTTCAGTTTCCCTTTGGGAAAATGGGGATTGTAAACTTTCCATTCTGCCTTGGTGTGTTACTTGTCTTGGAAATCTTCCTCCTGTTTCCATTCTCCTTGGCAGACACAAGTATTACTCGTGTAAGTCAACTCCAAACCTTTCATAGTGCAGACCATGACTCAAGTCATAGACTTGAAGAGGAAGAGGAGGAGGAGGATGGGGAGGAGAAGGAGGAGGAAGCAAGCTGTGTCACTGGCAGAGGGTCCCACCCAAAGTGTGCCCAAGGATCCCTCCCTGGAGATGGTCTTTCAAATGTGCCCTGAGTGCCAGGGCCTGCCCTTCCTGTCCCCTTGGCTTTGCTATCACTCACTGTGTCTTCCACCTGCTTGGAGATTCTGCTCACCTGGTCTTCTCTTCTGCAGACTTGCACTGCTCCTAGCCCAGAAATGCAGCTGTGGTGTTCAAGTAAGCTCTAGGAATGTGGCAGCTAATGCTGCCTCTGGAATCCTGGGAAGGAAGGTCAGCAATCAGTTGCAATAAAATTTTCACAGCTATACTTCAACCGTGTTTTCCTAACTCACAGTCTATCTTTTCAGGGTTTCATTGTTCTCGAAATAATATCAGGAATTTTTCACTTTTCTTCAGTTTTACATAGTTCACTAAATTCACATGGCATTTTTTTCTTCTCCCTGAAAGGAAAGCAAAGTAGCAACACCATGAACATTCCACGTCTCCACTGCCTTTTCTGTGTGCCCTCAGGAGGACAAAGAACTGTAGCATTGTCAGATAAAAAGAGCAGTTGTAAACAAACCCTTTGTGAATACAAATGCCTGCCTCCATGGTTTCAGACAGTTAAACCAAGCTCCGAGCTGAGATTTGTTTATAGTCTGAAAATTCACAGACAGGTACATGAAATGATGCCACATTTCTTTTTTAATGTTCAGATGGGAATTCAAAGGATTACTCAACAAATTATATACTCTGATTCCTTGAAATTGACAGATGAGTAGAAGTAATGTTGTACTTATTGCTGAGATCTTATGATTTTACTGCTTGTAAACTGATATGAAAGACTCAAACAGTAGGAGAGGACCATCTTTACTTAATTTATGCATTTTATTCAACCAAGGGGAACATTTTTTCTCTTTTCTGGGAGTAGTGTGCATAGTGTCTTTTGCAATAACTTTGCACACATGTTCCTCGTGGCTTATAATGGCGGGTGGTTTCTCATCTTTATGTCATCTTTTAATCATAAATTTTCTGTGAATCACGGAATGTTTTCACTTGAGAGATTCGCGGGATCAACATCTGCTGCGTAGAGTGATCACTGTGGTTCAGGCCCAGCAGCAGCCCAGCACCACAGGTCCCCTCACACAGCTCCTCCCCAACTCCTTTTTCCCCAAGAAGAGTGGGAAGGAAATATTGAGAGCAAAATGCAAAACTCCACAGATTCAGATAAGGAGAGTTTAATAGAAGAGTACAAAGAATAAAAGAACAATAGGAATAACAACAATAGTAAAGAAAGTAATAAATAGCAACACCTAATACAGCATGCAACTCCCTCATCTACCCCACCAGAGAAGCTCTTAGCAGGGAACCACCACACCTACCTGCACCAGGCCCTGCTTTTATAGAGCAGGTATGACATTTATGGTCTGGGATCCCCACTGGCTGGTTCAGCTGGCTATCCTAGGTGTCACCCTGCCCAACCCTGCAAAGATGAACCCTACCCTAGACAAACCCTGGACAGGGATATAGCATAAGAAGGCCCAAAGCAGATAGCTTAATGTCAGAGATTGCAGAAGAGTTTTTTGGTACATGCTCTGTAGCCATTTATGTATCTTTCACATCTTCTTCCCATTCTTTCTGCCTTGTCTCTCCCGGTTTGCAACACTACCTTTTGCCTTTTGTGTACTTTTTTTAAAAATGGACCAAAAAAAACCCAACCAAACAAAAAAGTCTGATACAAAAAAGAAATAACTCATTGTCATATATAATCAAGAACGAAAGAACTTTGCAGAAAAATACTTTATTGCTACTTAATATGCTATTAAAATGCATTAACTCAATATTACTTTTGAGACAAATGTATTAGATATAAGGTCCTGTGCTGGTCTGAGGAAAATTGGAATATTTTAATGAGAGAAATTAGATCATTGGTTGCAAAAAAGAAAATAATGATGAAATCTATATCATTCATTGGTTTCCTGAGAGGGATAAAAAGACAAAATGTCAACAATTTGTCCCACTCTAGTCTGTGATGCTGGATATATGTGTGTCCTCTTCTCTTCACTCTGACCTCTCCACTAACAAATAACAAAGTAAGCTTTGCGGGTTGGTTTTTTTTGCCTGTCTGGGAAAACAGAGGGAGAAAGAAAGGGTAGCTTTGAGTCCCTTCTGGGCAGTTTCCTTTGTCCATGAGGGAGTTTGGATTTCTGTATTATTTCTAATTTGTATATAATCTGCTCTCGTCAGACCCCATCTGGAGTACTGTGTATAGTTCTGGAGCCCCCAGCACAGGAAGGACATGGAACTGTTGGAGTGGGTCCAGAGAAGGGCCACAAAGATGATCAGAGGGCTGGAGCAGCTCTGCTATGAGGACAGGCTGAGAGAGTTGGGGCTCTTCAGCCTGGAGAAGAGAAGGCTTCCAGGAGACCTTAGAGTAGCCTTCCAGTATCTGAAGGGGGCCTACAGGAAGGCTGGGGAGGGACTATTTACAAGGTCTTGTAATGACAGGACAAGGGGCAATGGGTTTAAACTGGAAGAGGGGAGATTTAAACTAGATGTTAGGAGGAAATTCTGTGGGTGCTGAGGCACTGGCACAGGTTGCCCAGGGAGGTTGTGGCTGCTCCCTCCCTGGAGGTGTTCAAGGCCAGGTTGGACGAGGCCTTGAGTGACATGTACTAGTGGGAGATGTCCCTGTCTATGGCAGGGGGTTGCAACTAGGTGATCCTTGAAGTCCCTTCCAACCTTACTATTCTATGATTCTGTAATTGTAAATGCTTGTAAATATATTGTGTATATGCTTGTAAATTTTGCTTTGCTGTAAATATAGCTTCGACTTACTTCCAAGCTGTTTGAGCTAGTCTGGTGAATTTCAGTAGTGGGGGGGTGGAAGGGAAAGGAAAGGTCCTAACCCATCACAGGTCCATTCTACTCATTTGCAAAATTATTTGCAAATGTTTACTTGTATTATAAACAGTGAAGCCAGATAGTGGGAGAAAAAGAGTGATGGATGTATTCATTTTTCAGAAAAAGGAAACTGAGGAACAGAAATCAGAAATTACTGATTTAATGTAACATAGAAAACCTGTGGCAGAAGAAGGAATTTAATTTGTTATTCACGAGTCCCTCCAGAAGCCCATGTCTTGTGCCTTGTCTCTAAAATTGGCCCATCATCACATTGCAGTTTTCCTATTGAATCTTATCTGATAGATTTGCCAGTTGTGAGACTGTGGCTTGGGAGATTTCCAGGTTCTGATGTACAGTGTACGTGTTTGTTTCTTTGTGTGTGGTTGTTGTTGGAGGGGGGGGGTTGTCTGGTTTTTGGTTGGTTGTTTTTTTTCTAATAAGATATTCAAGAACAAATAAATGCATAAAGTGACAGTGAAAGAAGTAATTTTCCACATCATATCTTCCAATTATGCATAATCCCTTTTGCATGACATGTTGCTTGCATCTGCAGATAGTCAGAATTGCTCTCAGACATAGCATGTGTGCATGAAGAAAACTGTTTGTAGCATGTAACTCCTATTTATTTTTATAGTCAGTCACTTTAAAATGGCTGAAATTTGGAAAAATCATCAGATGTTTACTCTGTCAGGCAAAAATGATCAGGCACAAATGCACATACTATAATCTGCACATATATTATATGAGAAAGCTAGTGATTAATATCATTACATAAACTTTTCAGATGGACATTCTACGTGTTTTTCGTGCCCCACAGGATTATGCCAAGCCCTGGTTATTTAGCATTGTGAAGTTGGTGGAAGACCACATTCCCATCAGACTCACTTTGGAATACTGAGTTCAGATGGTGAGTTTTATTATCAAAATACAGAGGGAAGATTTTCCCTGGAGCTATCTACTTTTCATTACCTGGAACCCAGGAATTTGACTCAGTTCAATGGTGTCCAGCTTGCCTTCATAGGCTAATGATCTTTGCCAAGGGTCCTCTGAAGAAGTCTGGATCCATGAAAAGAAAACTTAGTGCATCTGAGAGTTGCTAGTAGGCAGCAGAGACAATGCTGAAAGTAAAAGAGTATGACAGAAAGGTGGGAAGTAGGTGAAAGAGGTTAGCAAAGTAATGAAAACCAGGAAGAGTTATGCACAGACTAACTAGGGAAAACTAAAGGGGAAGTATCTCATTAGGCTATTGTGGCTTACTGGAAAAAAGGAAGAGAATCTCTTGATCACATTTTAGTACAGTGAGTATAAAGCCTATTGTGAGTCAAAAACACCAAAGTCAACTGGATGAAAACACTGCTGAAATAATTCTAATTGGTTTTTTTGGTTGTCAAAAACCTTTCCCTACCATTTCTGTGTTTGTCAGGCTGTCCTGGCCCACCTGAAGCAGCCTAGTGACACACCCAATGAATTCATCTTCCCTTGGATCTAGTCCCACAGGAGAACCATTTCACCAGCCTCTGAAACGCAACTCTTCTTTGCCTGAAATACAGCTATTGTTTAACAGCTCAGAGCAACAAGCTGAGGGCAGGAAATGAAGAATAATGTCTCCACTTGAAACAGCTAATTATACTTTTGTTGATCTAGTGTTAAACTTTCCTGTTATCATTGGCTACAAAGTTCTGTGTATCTTGCCCATGATGAGGTTTTCTAGTGGCTTCATTTTGGGCTGCAGCCTATATCGTGCAGAAGTGGAGACTTATTGAAAGCCATCTGTACCCTGTGCTCCTTTAAACACTGCTTACCAGTGTAACTATACTTTTAATATCAGATGACCATTGGTTAGGATGGCACACCACACAACTAAGAATGTAAGGAAGTTTTAACGTCACCTTACAGAAGTATCATCAGCTAACAATAGGATCTCTTCAAACAGGGGAGAGCTGGAGTCAATAATTTCCATAGCAATATCTTCTGTTTTCACAAAAAGGACATCAAAAGACCAGCACCTCTTTTGGTTTTTTGTTTTTTTGGTTTTTTTTTTCCCTTTGGATCTTCAACGCTTGAATTTTTCTCATCTCAAAACTGAGAATTGCTTCCTGAAATGAAATCTGATGAGAATATCTTTGTTGTAGAAACACTTCAGATAATCAGCTGTGGCTAGATTATGTTAATCAGCAGGGAAAGAAAATTGTAGTCAAGTTACTGACTCCTTAGGGCTGCACTCATTCACAGGCAAAATCTTGAAATGCTTTGTCCTGGATCCACCTAAGGTACTCACAATTTCACAAATTGAAGCACTTGGCTCTTCTCTGGTGTCCTCCCACAATTTCTACTTGTGTCCAGGAAAGCTTGGTCTATCTCAGTGATTCACTTTCATCAAAAAATAAAGATGGGACACAGACGTTTCCTGATCAGGCAAAATAGGAACCTGAACACCAATTCCTTCACTATAAAAGTGGGTGGCCCACTCTGAGCACACCACCAGAATTCAGTATAGTGATCATGTGTTAAAAACAGGAGTTAGCTGTAAGTACAGGCTATAATGAAGGCACACAAGACAAATATACATAGCTTCATGGTTCCAGCTACAAACAGCCATGTATTTCAGTGTACCCTCAGGTGTAGACTGGTACGAAAACTCAGAAGAGTCCATAAAGAACAGTGTTCATGTATCAGATTTCCAGGAGTTGTCCAAGAAATATGTTTGGGTGGAAAACAGAACTATTCATTCAGGCTGAAATATAAAACCTCCATAATTTGAGGAGAAGAGAATGCTTTATATTGTTTTGGATTTGTGAAACTTGATTTTCATGACATACTTGTAATATATTGTGCACACTGATGTCCTTTGATGAAAGGAACATTTTTGGATGACAGAAATTCTCCCAGACTTTTGAGAGTAGTAGCATCTGTTCCCAAATTTAGAATAAATTTACTCTCTTTTCATTCCATTCTACAATGCAGAAGGAGAATCACACATATATTTGCAGAACCCAAGTTTATATATAACTACCCTCTAGATGTTGCTGTTTATATCACTATCTGACTGGTACTGCTAATTTTCGACTCCACACAGCACCTGGCATGTTTTTACTACTTCTATACTAACACACCAAACAGGTCAAGGTCATGACATTAAATTACTAGGACACTTCTTGGCACTATTTTGATCCAAAGTAATACACATAATACCTGGACACAGTTTTCAGGTTTTAACAAACTCAAAACTCACTAGCTTGTTTGGAGGCAGCCACATAGTTTAGGAAAGTAAAAGAATTCAGCTGGCTGATCATGAGCTCATGTCAATAGGCCACAGAACCAGAGAGCCACAGTCCTTTGTATTTAGCTGAAAGGCCAGAGTTTTGTGTTGTGGTTACAGAAACCCAGTGCTTAAAATGGCTGCTTTACTGGTTTATTTGGTATGTTTATAAGACAGCTAGTCTTCTTTTCACTTTTTTTCCATAGCCCCAGAAATTATCACCTTTTGCATTAGAACAGCATGTATAATTTTTTAAACTTTGATTTCTCTTCTGTAGATAAACCCACAGTCAATTTGGATAGCTCCCATCTTTGTTGAAGATATAACTAGCCAATAAAACATGACAAAAAAAAAAAAACACCAAAAAAAAAAACCCAAACAAAAAATATCCAAACCAGAAAGAGAGTTTTATTCAGTGTGACTGCATGACAGATGAATAACTCATGTGTATCTCTTAGCCAATAGGAAGAAACAGGGACTGACCAAAGGTTATGGCTTACAGGCATAAATTTATCCTCTGTGTTGAAATATAACCTGATCCTACCAGTTTCAGCTTTGAAGTCTTCCTGATCCTGTAAGGTTACAGGTCTGATCATGTCTGTACCTCTCATTGCCACATCTCTTGATTTTCTGCATTTTTTAATATACAAAAATAAAAGAAGGAAACTAAAGCCAACTGGCACTGTAGAAATTTGACACTTCTTTAAAAAAACACAAAGGTATATAGTGTAGCACAGTTAACGATACTTTAAAAATACAGGCCACAATACTTAATACTTCAAGCAGGCAATCCATTTAGCCTATACTTCCCTAAAAGCATGTATACAGTTTAATAATAACATTAATAATAATATTAATAATTGTAATTAATAATCATCATCATCATCCTTGGAATGAGGTCTGCATTTCCTGTTCCACTTGAAGAAAAAGTTACTTTTTAAACTACATTATTTTAATTATCCATTTTGAGTACAATCATAGAATCAGTTAGGGTTGGAAGGGACCACAAGGATCATCCAGTTCCAACCTCCTTGCCATGGGCAGGGACACTCTACCCTAGATCAGGCTGCCCAGAGCCTCATCCAGCCTGGACTTAAACACCTCCAGGGATGGGGCCTCAACCACCTCCCTGGGCAACCCATTCCAGGCTCTCACCACTCTCATGGTGAAGAACTTCCTCCTCACATCCACTCTGAATCTACCCACCTCCAGCTTTGCTCCATTCCCCCTAGTCCTCTCACTACCCGATGTCCTAAAAAGTCCCTCCCCAATGTGAAAGAACAATCTAGGTGTAGAATTGGGCAATGCTTGAATGTTACTAACATGTTCTATTGAGGTCTTTCTATTTTAATACTAATATTAAAGTGAAAAGATAACTAACAACATTCTTTGGCAAGACAGCGGATGCTGGTTTTCTTCAGTATACTGTCTGTAATTCCTTTCAGTGAACACACAGAGTATGGGAATTAGTCTTGTTATATTGAAGCACTGCCTTCTCCCAGAGGATGCTCCCTGAAATCAGTGAGACTACAATGGACAACACTTCTATTCACAGACAGTAAAAATATCAAGATCTGCTCATGGGACTGCAGAGAGGCTATGTGGAGAGAAGTGACTCTTGCCTAATGTAACCGTGGCAGCAGTTGTTTCAGTAGCATAAAGTTTTTTATGGGATAGTTTCATTTAGTTTGGAGAAGAAAGTATCATTTCACTGTAACAATGCGTTAATAACTCTCCTGATATTGTGGATGCCTTTCAGATCAGTTAATGCAATCATATGGAAGCATGGTTCTAGTCTCAGGCAGATTTAAGACTTCTGGAAAGTCCCTTTCTAGTCAGTGGAGAACAGGTACCTCTAGAGGTCAGCTCCTAAGAAAGGTGTTCAAGAAAGTGGCATAAATCACTCTGTCTCTATTGCCAATAAACTGAGTTCAGGCAAATGCTTTTTTGTCTGAACTCTGAACACTTTCAATTTTACATTAAAAAAACCCGACAGTGTATATTCATTTCCACTAAAGGTCCAGATATCCTTTTTTCCTGTATTTAACATGGACTGTGTGTAAATTTATAGAGTCTACAAACAGGGCAAACATCTGCAAACTTAACTCTTTTTTCCTATTCATTTCGCACTGTTATGAGGCTTTGTTCACACACAGATAGTTCTTCACCTGTAGGGAACTCTGGGATTCAGAGGCTTTCTAGAAAATCACTCAAAGTTGGTTTTTAGGGGCTAATTCAATTTCAAGGTGTAAAGTTGAGAAAGATCAGATGGAAACACCATCACCTTTCTGGAGAAAGAGTGGTTAGATGTGGAACTAGTTGTTTTTATTATTCCTTGAGTCATTCAAGGAATATTAATTTCCCTGTTAGAACAGCCTGCTGTCAGCCTATATGTATGTGGTCAGCATC
This sequence comes from Ramphastos sulfuratus, assembly GCA_013399055.1. Taxonomy (NCBI): domain Eukaryota; kingdom Metazoa; phylum Chordata; class Aves; order Piciformes; family Ramphastidae; genus Ramphastos; species Ramphastos sulfuratus. The sequence continues at coordinate 400,729 of WBNM01015583.1, read as the reverse complement.
ATCATTCAGCACAGCAGCTCCATGCCACAGGAATGCAGTGCTCAAGCTTGTGGATTCACCACAGTCTTTTTTACATTTTCCTGCTCTAAAAAAAAAAAAAAAAAAAAAAAAAAAAAAAAAAAAAATCATAAAAGCTGATGAGCAAGGAGTGTAAAAGCTCCAAAGTCACACATCTGAAAACTGGAAAAATTCAAGTGAAGCATTTCCCACATCACTTGAAATAGACTCTCCGTGCTAGAGCCTGAGTCACCCAATGCACAGAAAGAATCTAAGCTGAGACAGAGGTACCTTTGTGAAGAGAATGGTGATATGGCATTCCCTGACCTTCAGAGCACCTGAGCCTTTCATCCTAAAGCACTTTTAAAGTGGTAGATTCTGCACATGTGAAATAGCTGTGCAATATGTGCAAGATTGTGCACATCTGTGCAATATGAGCTCTATTATACACACAGTCAATCCTCTATTATCCATGTCCTCATCAATAGGACTTCTGATAGAGATCAAGCCTGAAGAAAGCTGTGTGCATGTAAAAAACAAAGCTATAATGGAAGTTGTTTGACAACTTTAACTGCAGTAGGAGTGACTTGTGACTCTTGCATTTGGAAGTCAGTGCAGAGTTCTCAATGATCTCCATGAGGCTGCTATTTGTTCTGTAGTCATTAAACTCCTATTCTCCAGTGAAATGTCATTCATTGCACAGGGCAAAGCCCTTAAGAGTCTGTTAAAATACTGAAGTGTTATTCCCAAAAAGCAAGGGTATTTTGATTAAAATTCACAAGGAATACTTTTCTTTTGAAGTGTAATGAAAATGCTCTGTATATGGTCTAGTTTTAAGACTATATACTCCTCCCTTAGGATTTTTATCCAATAGCAAATTCATATGCAGAATATAGAGAACTGCAAATTTTACTTCATCTTGAAATTAATCTAAAGCTTATTTCTTAGTTCTTTCCAGTGAGGGTGGTGAGGCACTGGAACAGGTTGCCCAGGGAAGTTGTGGCTGCTCCCTCCCTGGAGGTGTTCAAGGCCAGGTTGGACAAGGCCTTGAGTAACCTGTACTAGTGGGAGATGTCCCTGCCTATGGCAGGGGGTTGGAACTAGATGATCCTTGAGGTCCCTTCCAACCTTACCATTCTATGATTCCATGATTCTATGATTATTTCAGTAAATTGTAGTTCTAGTGAACTAACACAAGAAAATGATGTGCAGTTGTACTCCCGCCTTATGTTTGTTCATAATGTTTAGAGAGAGAGGACACAAGCCTCTTAAATCCCCGCCTGAGACATATCCATGGTCTGAAAGAAGCACTGTGGAAACTGCAGCAAATGTGACTCATGAACATTATCTTGGTGGTTTTTCTAATTAACTGACACTTGGGTTACAGGGAATTGGTCTTTCCTAACTCTGTCTAGCAAGTAGTCCTTTCAGGGGAACCAGACAGCCAAAAACCACACTGGTTAGTCACCTTGATGCTGTTTTTTTGGTTTTTTTTTTTAACTTACACTCTAAGCCTGGAGAACAATACTGTGACAGATTAAAAAAGATAATACTCTCTAAAATGCCCTCACTGGGCCCACATTACCTCTGCTCTCCCAGGAGCCCAGGCAGCAGAGAACTATACTCAGGAGTCCTGTTTTCCCAGCATGAGATAACAAAAAGAATTGTTTTCATTGCTAAATCCTTCTTCTTTTAAAGTCCACCTATAAACCATATGTGCAAAAGATGCTTTCTAAAACAGCACTTAAGTGGATTTCCCAAAACAATCTGTCAGCTGTACATCAAAACTTAGTGAGCCCAAAGATTACATGCAAGTGTTTCTCTGAGCACTGACAGAGCCTAAGCTGAGACCCTTTTAGAAATTTGTTTCCAGTACCAGTTCAAATGGACTTCTTAGTTCAATGTTTTATCAGTATAGAAAGATTTATGTCTTTGGTCCCTGGGCATTACAAAAGCCTTTCTAATTCATAATCAAGGAATTTAAAAGCCCTTGATCTGAGATTATATTATATTCCCTACACCTTTACAGATTTTTGAGGGTCTTTATGTTTATCAAGGACATTTTTATTAGACACCTAGGATTTTAGGGATCTGTGAGATGCATGATATAAGGACTTTTGCTAAGGTTACGCAAGTTGCTTTTGGAACAGGATCAAAACAGAACCCAAAGCTCCCTACCTCCTTACTTACAGAGCTCCTGTTATTGTATTTAGGTTTGGATAAACTTTTCTCTGGAAGGTGATTGCTCACAGCAGTTAATTTTAAACTTGCAGGCTTAGATCTGGCTCTATGTGTGTGAACAGGCTGTCATCGTGCATTCCAGGTTACTCTTAGAAATAAATGTGTCTTTCCTCAATGTTTCTCAGTGCTGGGGTGTCAGACATTCCTTCTGCTCTGCATTAATCCAATTACTAAACACCTGTAGACATGCAATAACAGTTTTTGTGCCAAGTCCCTTAGAAATGGTTTTATAGAGGAATGTAATCTGCTGTCCTGCTATCAGGAGTCGCATTACACACCTGCCAAGTCCCAAGCTGAAAAATAACAATCAACATTCTAATTCATTGCAAGAATGTTTGGGGGCACATTAAAGAGACAAAATGACATTCTTCTTAATTTTACTGCCATAGAGTCCATTAAACATTTTGAACTTGTAGTTAATTTTATTAAAAGTCAGTTTCAGCACTGAAATATTTATGGTCCAGCCTGATAAAGACAGGCTTTTCATGGCAACTTAGGCAAGTTCCAAAAGATCCATTAAAGAAAGAACTACTTCAAGCACATATATAGTGTCATTCCAAATCTGTTCTTAGGGATTTATCTGATGATCACCAAAATGCACTTCAAAGAGGAGTTTTAAACTATGAAATAATTTGTTTTCCTTATGCTTTTTTAATATTTTCCCTGATTTTTTTTTTTTTTTTTTTACTCCTGTGTTTTTAAAGTGATTGTTCTCCTCAGAGATGAAACAAAACTTGTTTCCAGAAAGGAAGACTTTTCAAGACACATGTGTTCATTAGGTGCCAAAGAATAACACAATAGAATGGAACAGAGATTTAGCAGAATGAGTCAGCTGCTGACTGTACCACAAGATTTTGACTTTGAGGAAGTCTTGAGTATGTCATTTCATTCTTTTGTGGCACAGCTTTATTTGCAAAATGAACATCAGTGAATCATAGGAATGTCATTGTGAATAGTAAAACAACTTTAGACATTCCTAGAAAGCTTTTTTGTGAGTCCTAAGTCTGATACACGAAAGACAAGTGTGGTTCTTCATTAAGCTAAGCAACTCATCTTTTCATCTGTGAGACCATTTATATGCACCCAAATGTCATCATATTCCACTAGCTTCAATTACAAGTGCAGGAATACAAGCAGTGCAAAATTATTTTAAGTACAACAATACCAAGTATAAATTTTAAAGAAATTTTCTATAATAATCCACAAAGTTGTTATCCTTGTTTACTTTGGCAAGGAACATGCAGCAGTGATAGCATGTGCTTTGTTCAGGAAAAGAAATTGAATTTGACCAGAATCACCTGCAGTTTATAGCAGTGCAGTCACTGCTGAGGGCTATGCATAATGTCCTAAGGGGTCTTTTGCACAGCTGTAGACAAGACAGCAAGAGATTGCGAGCCAACAAAGAGCATTCCAAGGCTATGGCCCCATGTACTAACCCCTTCCAACTAACTTTACATTCCCCCATCCCATATGTAACCTTCAGCCTCACACTTGAAACAGGCAGCCTGACAGTAATAATAGTAGTCACAAGAAAAGGTAACCTCTGTCATACTAATATTTTTTGAAAACTTAAATGCCCAGGATATGATTTTAATTAAAATGCACACTGCCTGGCTTGTCTGTTTCCAGGGGAAGAAAGTTTTCTCTCACAGAAGGACGGTGATCTGTTGTACCTATTTGGAATCCCACACATAGAGGTCAGTCCCATCATTACACAGCCTGATGTGCAGAGAGCACATATAGCAGTATATAAACATGGGAATGAATCCGTTTTGCCTTAAGTTTGGTTTTGCTCAATAACCTTTGCATGAACAGTATTTTGGAATGATCAAAACAAAAGAGATAGTTTTGCTTTAGCAGCTCCTGTTAGTGTTGCAATTTTGCACAGCACCTATATGATAAAATGAAGATATTTGGACTGATTATGTGACAAATCTAATGTTATCATTCACACGTGACTAGCACGTAACAACGGTGAGGCATTGGTTTGCAATCAGGACTGACCTCTTCCCTGGTTGTGTACTATACAGAGAAGCACACACATAGTTCTGGCTTTACAATCATACACATCTGTCTACACCTATCACAGTATATCTGGTTCTACCTACTTTTTTTTTTTTCTTAAAATCTTGGGGGGTTATGTAGTATTTTGTAGTTTGGGGGTTTTGTTTGTTTGTTTGCTTGTTTTGCAAAAGAGAGCACAGAGTGTCATGTCCTTTTAGGGGGAGATGGGAGGTCACCAAATCTCTGTTTGTCCATGAGCAAAGCTAAGAGAATAATCGAAGTCTCTCAAATCAAGCTTAAGTGTGTTAGGCTTAAAGTAGTACTGCTAAAGTTAGAAAACTGTTACCAATTTCCCTCTATGTTAAAAAAAAAAAAAATTTCCTTCCTCAAAAATGTGCAGTAAACTCTCTCCCAAGATGGTGCAGATGAGATATTCATAAATAATCATATTCATGATATAATGGAGATCTGATGGCTGAGAGTGGAAGCTGAATAACCTACTCCACCAGGATCCTCTTGGAAAAAAAAAAAATAAAAAGACATTGCAAAGTGCTTTGCCTAAGCTCTACCACACCTTTTACTATTCCACTAAGGGGATAGCTGTTCATTACACTGTGCCACTGCAGTGTCACCAGCTACTCTACACATGCAGAAGCAGTGTTTGCAGAGAAACTACAAAATACTCCTCTTTGTGTTCCAACTAATATGCATCTAAAATAGTCTAAATATTGCATTTCATGAGTAATGCCTATGTTATGGACTCTCAGGGATCCATATAACTTGTTTTTTTTATTTTCAGTTTTCCCAGAGGCAAGCTCAACACACAGTCCCCTTTCCACAGAGGTTAATGAGAGTCTTGATACTTATTACAAGAGAAGGAAGGTCAGTCCCACTGGAGGTCCTATACTGTCTAAAAATGACACAACACTTTTGGACAGAGGAAGGCTCAAAAGGCACCATATGTTGCTCTCATGCTGGACTGACTTATTTGAGGGGAAGGTCAGCCCACTGTGCAAAAGGCCAGGAAGAGAATAACATGTTTGCTGTGTGCCTGACAAATCTTTCAGTGAATAATTTCTTCCTAACATCCAACCTAAACCTTCTCTGCACAACGGCTCTTCACCTGCCACTACTTGGCAGAACAGACCAAGACACACCTCACAGCAATCTTCTTTCAGGTAGTAGTATAGAGCACAAAGGTCTTTCCTCAGCCTCCTCTTCTCCAGATTAGACAACTCCAGTTTCTGTAGCCACTTCTTATAGGACTTGTTCTAATTGCATCAGTGTCATACTTGAAGTAAGGGTCTCAAAACTGAACACCATATTCAATGTTAGATCTCACCAGTGCCAGGTACAGAGGAACAATCACTTCTCCACTTCTGCTGGCCACACTTGATCTTCTTGGCCACCTGAGCACAATGCTGTCTCATGTTCCACTGCCTTTTGACCAGTAACTTGGGTCCTTTTCCACAGAGCAGCTTTCCTGCCAATCTTCCCCAAGCCTGCAGCCTTGCATGAGGTTGTTGTGACCCAAGTATAGGACGTGGCACTTGGCCTTGTTGAACCTCATGCTATTGTCCTTGGCACATTGATCCAATTGGTCCAGGCCCCTCTGCAGAACGTTCGTAGTAGATCAATTCTTTCCTCAAACCTAATGTTGTCCACAAACTTACAGAAGGTGTATTCAATCCCCTTACCCAGATTATTGATAGAGATATTTTTTGTGGTAGACCTGAATAGGCCAAAATAGGCTTGTACATGTCCTGACTTGCCCAGACATGTTTTTCTTTTCTCCCTCCTGCTACGGGGAGAAGCAACTGCGGAAAAGAGGACAAAGAACCTGGAGCCATTGAGTCTAAGGACCCTGGCTTGCTCCATACACTTGGCTTGCACCTGCCTCGTGCAAGGCCTATGTTTTCCCAAATTCGGGTAAAGCAAGCCTATGGCTTCACTTAATGAGGTCAAGCTTGGCTAACTGCCATTCTGATTGGCTAATTTGTGTCCAAAGGCCCATTAGTCTCAGGTTGTATTGATAGAAAGAGATGAGCAGGTAACACAATGTGCTCTGCCATTGTAGTCATGCTTGCTGCCTGCTGCTGCCTGCCAACACAAACTTTGCCATTGTGTTTGGCTAAGGTAAAAGCTGTCAAAAGTCATAAAGCTACTTTAACAGCTTGGAAAGATCTATCACTTTTGACAGAGCTTTCACTGAAAGAATGAACATTTTGTGATGCGCAATCATGTCAGTGACACAATTCAGTCACTAAACTGAAGGGGAAAATGAAAATGTGCAGTGATAAAGATTTAACACCAGCATTGAAAGCAATGTTCAGCTCAAAACACAGTTCCAGGCACTGCACCATCCACCTGGGAATTAAGCAGAGGTAACACTTTCCAAAGCATTGGAATACTTTAGAACCTTTCAGAACCCCTACCCAGAGCCCAACAACTGCAACAGATCAGAAAAATATGATGCACATGACATTTTTGAAAGTATCAGTTTATCATCAGTATTCAGTTTATCATCACAAGATTAATCTCTCAAATCCCATCCTTTACAGAGAAAGAAGCAAGGTGGGCATCTCCAAGGATGCCTTAAGGAGTGATTCTGCTAGGCTAAGCTAACCTTTGTGAATGCTCCCTGTCAATGTAAAATAAACATCCTATTTGGATTACCTATCCTCATTTTCGGAACAACTCTAACCATAAATCTGAATGTAATTCACAATGCAGGTTATGTCACAGTACCCCCCTCTTGGCTCAAGCCCAGTGGCTCCATGCTGAGCAGTTGGTTAAGTGCTTTGCTGGAGTAGAGCCACATTGCTCTACACCTTACCAGATGCAGCCCAGAAGGATATTTGTGTATCTGAATATACAGGAATATCTCTGAATTCATTAAGTAGTTAAAGTCAGACAATAAACCTACCACAGCCTTTTGAGTTGTGATCCTACCAAATTTTACATGCTAAACAGGATCAAGCTGGATCATATAAGAATTAGAGACGTATAAGGAGGCAGGTAATGATTTTAATAATGCCAGAGGTGACACTTTTTCTCAGTGCACTAGTACTGAATCACAAATCAAACTCCTCAACCAACTGTATTCAGAAAAAAACCTACAATCTCTTAGGGAACGGGAAAAGAACAAAAAGGGAAATATGTCAGTGATAAAGTCCCAGCAGGATTCTCTTACAGTTAACTGCCACACTTAGCCAAAACCAGGAAATATTTCAATTAGACTTTTCCTCAAATTATAATGTTTNTTTTTTAAATTTATTTTTAATTTTGATGCACAAAACCAGGAGTCTCCCACATAATTTTTGTGCAGCAAGGTGCTTGGGGANAAAAAAATAAATTTAAAAAAAAATTAAAACTACAGTTTTGATCTAAAACAGGACATGGAAATTTCCTTATGTATTCCATAAGTCACATCAGTTCTAGTAATAGTCCTAAATTTCCAGGTAATTTCAAAGAAATAAACAACATTCTCACCTTCCCCTTCACCCGCCCCACCACCACCCCCCCCCCCCCAAAAAACACACAAACTT